>JAQFZE010005391.1:0-10347 GCA_034695245.1 Dicyrtomina saundersi | reverse complement strand
CAATTACTTATATTTTAAAATTAATTTCAGGGTTATGGTGCTACGGAGGCTTGGGACGACACGGAGCTCATAAATCAATTTGACGAAGCGCTCCGAGAGTGGAAACAGGAAAGACAGACAAAGAATGCTTATTTTAAAAATGAACACTCCGATACTGAACCAGAAGAAGCCCCGTACATGGGTGCATGGGTTGAAGTTGAACAGGAAGCATTTAATCCAGAAACCGCAGCTCAGAATGCAGTAATTTTCATTTTACGTCATTCATTCATCATTACTCGATTCATTACACTGGAGTCTTTATTAAAGCCTCAATTATACCTATTCAAATACATATTAAATTTTAGAACAAACATTACTATATTTAATTATAATTCTCGCTGTATTTTCAGCATCATATTATGGGGACGTATTTTATGTTACAACTTATTTATTCTTCCAACTGTTATTTCAGGATTTTGTTCCTGCTTTGGATGACCACGAGATGACCGCATTGTATGATCAAGCTCTTGAGGAATGGAAAGAAGAACGAAAGCCTGAGAATTGGGCTAAAATATGGGAAATTGACATGGCCGCGGATGTGAGCTCGGAGACAGAATCTGCTCCAACTTGTAATGCTCAGCCTGACGAGTCTGCAGTACCGGGTCCATGGGTAGTTGTAAATCCGAAGAGTGATTTAGAACAGCTTGCGGAACAAGCATTGGTACGTTCTACTATTTTAGTAACATGTCATTTTTCAGAAGCATCGACTAAACTAAATCAATGGAATGTAAAATACTGCATAGTAATTAATTGAGACTTACTAGTTAAACAGTTACAGTTGATTATTTATATTGAATCTGTTCACGATAAATGTAGGCTTACTCCAAGGAGCGGTCTGAGCTCATTGAGGCTGCAACTGATAAAAACATACCCGAAGACCGAGAAATTTTAACTATTTACGATGAAGCTCTGCAGGAATGGAAAGAAGAGCGTCAGCCTTCATTGAACCTGGAACAGGATCAAGGAACTAAAACCTCTGTTGTCATCATTAACTCAGAAGAATCATCTGAATCTCAACCGCAAAATGTTGACACCAAATCCGAAGACCCTCATGTCGCATCATCAACTTTAGTTGTCGGATAATGTATGAGTTTGAATTTTGCATCGAGAAAGTAATCAGTGTCCACTGCAGCTCTACTTTTATCCCTAGGCCTATTTGGATATGCTTTATTTCCTTTTATAACCAAGGCAAGGGTTCGTCTAATTATAAAACATACTTTAGACAACAAATTTTCTTAAAGCAAGTCCCTGGAAATATACTTTTCAGTTACACTAAACACTCTAAAAATTTTTAAAATATCTTCTTATCTGTGGAATTTAGACACATTTTTATTTAATACGGCTCCATTCTTCTACAGATATTTAGAATGCAAGTCGTACACATTCGTACACATAGCTACGAATTATGAAGTATATAAAAAACTCTTTCAAAACAAATTAACTGTTTATTTTATATTACTCATAAAATATCTGATATGAAGGTTGGTTAAGTCGTTAGTTACTTAATGTTTAGATTACTGCTTATACATAATGCATGTCAGAGTGTATTAAATTGTTTTGTACATATATAAGTTAGTTGTGTAGGATATTAATAATGTTCAATGTGACACCATAGCTTTTACTTACATACATCCTACATACAATTTATCCTATTTGTATAATAATTCGTAATCGTAATATCGATTTTAAAAAGTACTTAAAATGAGGTAGCATAACCTGTAATAAATAAATTTACATCATTTATAAAAGTAATTAATAACAGTATAAATGTCAAGTGTACTGTGTATTTTATGTAAATATTTTAATTATGTACATTAAAAATTCAACCTTCGTACCTACTAGGAGTAATTTATTTTATGTCAGCAGTCATACTGATACAATCATAATAATAATTAATGTCTAGATAATATCTATATTGTCTGTGAAGAACCAAAATGACCCATATCCATTTGTAGCTAAAAACAATATCCACTATCTACAAAAATATTGAAAATGTCTTGAAAGCATTTAAATATAATATTTTGCACTTTTCAAAAACATGTAAATAGAACATTTTACACTTTTCAAAAACACGTAAATAGAACATTTTGCACTTTTCAAAAACATGTTAATAGAATATTTTACACTTGTCAAAAACATGTAAATAGAACATTTTTAAATTTTCAAAACTATGTAAATAGAACATTTTACACTTTTCAAAATCTCTGAATTAACATTTTACGCATATTTCTCATTTTGCTTTTATGACATATAGCTCATTTTGATTCTAGCTTAAATTGGAAATGGGTCATTTTGGTTCTTCACTCACGATATACTGAATATAATGTAAGTATAGTTTATTGAATATTATTATTAAAAATGTTTTAGTGAGTTTTACAAAACTATAGAAATGCCTATTTAACTATTTCAAGCATAACATAAAATAACTATAATATAAGCACGCAAGGGCGTACACTAATAATGCAAAATAATTATACAGCCAGTCAACAGTCGATAACATGGAATTTTGGTATTTGTTTTTGGTATTTCAGATTCAGTTCTACTTCTACTTCTACGTACTGCTAACTGCTAGTTACTTTTCAATGATCCTTATACTAACAAACTAACAGTAAGGCGTTTCAAATCTATCTATACATAAAAATAGTTTTCAAAAGCCATAGGAAAGAAATATATTTCTCAAGAAATGAGCCGGAAGCCGAAACTAATACTCTTGCTGAACCCGAGGAACTGCTGGAAATAGAATTCAAAGTGGAAATAGAGCCACTATTACTGCTCGACTCAGGACCTGACCCAGAAGACGAGGACGACGACGAAGAAGCTCTTGAAATAATTGTATCCTCAGTCAAGACCACACAATGATTATCTTCAGAAACAATGGACGTGTTCCCACATCGACATCTCCCCTCGTGACATTCAGCCAAGGCCGCAGAGTCTTCCATACACTCAAAAGACGACTCACACGTGGCTCCTAGTTGTCTCCGTACATAACATTTCCCTTCATGATACGCCGTGGGGAATTCCTGAGAGCACTCACACTTGATCCGATCCTCGTTACAGTACGACAATGGGCCCAAGTCACTCCTCGTACATTGTGAATCCTCATCGCAACTGGAATTTAATCCAAATTTTGCAATTTCTAAACATTTTCTCCGGTCTGCACTTGGGACATAAAGACCCTCCTCACACGCACACAGTCCATTCGAACAGAGTGAATTCTCTGTGACCTGGGAGCACTGCCCATGGAATTTACAGGATTGACCCAAATATTTTGTAGAGTGACACTTGATGATGGCTGGGCTCTGTTGCGGCGGCGGTGTTTGAAGTTGTACATTGAGATTGTGATCATCGTTATTACTGAGGTGTTGATGTTGGTGTTGGTGATGGCCTCTCTCCTTTTCCTTCTCCTTTTCTTTGCTCACCCCTTTGATGGTAGAATTATTGTCAGGATTGAAGCATTCACACTTCCGCTTCGTCTGATTACATCTGGAGAAGGAGCCGAGCTTAGCACAGTGACCATTGTGAGTACATTCAGGTTTATCTCTTGTGTCATTCCCCGTCCCGCCCCCGCTTCCCGCCCCCGTCCCATCCGATGGTGCGATGGGCTCCGGGAGTGGGAGACAAGCCGTTACATTTGCATTGGGCATGAAACCGGATTGACAACGACACTTCCCATCCTTCCCACAGACTGAGTGGAGTATTTTCGAACTACATTGGGGAATGACTTGACAGACGTCACCGAGTCCAGCACCAAAATAGCATCGTCCCTGATGGAAGACCATCGGCACCATCGGAATCTGATAGCACTCACACTGCATTCGCTCTAAATTACACTCGGAGAGCGTTCCCAGGGGACTCTTCTCACACTGAATATTCTCTTCACAGGGCGAGTTGAGACCCTGTGTCGCAATCGGGAGACAGCGAGACTTATCCCAGCTGGGCACAAAACCATCTTTACACTGACAAATCCCCATCTTACACATGGCATGAACTGTCGTCGTACTGCACAGCCCATCAATCTGACAGTAGTCTCCGAGACTTTCTCCATAGTAGCATCTGTTCAAAATTAACATATTTATCACACTACTTGTTCAACAACACAACATTCACATTCAAAGTGTAGTACTTACGTACCTATGTAGGTACATACCTACAAGCATGCACTTTTTTATCATTGAGTTTGGCATATTTTTTAGTTGTCATTGGAAAAGCGAGTATTCCGATACTGTAAAACATGGATTAAGTGCCCTGGCTACACGCTTAGAAAAGATCTTAACAACAATCTTTTACGATGGGGCTAACAGGTTTGGATGTTAACTTTAACAGGCTTAACGGTAAATTTTAAAATATTTGAGAGTGGGGAAATCGGTTAGTCATGTGTAACAGCGCTGTATATTACAAAACACAACAGCAAATCTGTTAAAATCTACAGTAAACATGTTGAAGAATTTATGTCACTGTATATTATGTATGCTAAATTAGTGGTCCATCACTGAATGTGCTGCGACAGTCCAGTGGTTAAGGAGAAAGGTGCCTTTGACGAAGGTTGCGGGTTCGAATCCAACTTTTGGTAATATTTTTCAACGAATAAAATAGTTCAACAGGATTAGCTGTTGGATGATCTAAGATTGATTTCGGCAAGCTTAATATAACTGCAGTATTGGTAAATCTCTAACTGAAATTCCTGTTGACCGATGTTAACAGCTTCGCCTGCTGATGTCGGAGTGACAGCAAAATCAGTCAAAAATTAACAGTAACGTGGTAAACTCACCCATATTTTTCTAAGCGTGTATCTATAATATTTACTCAGCTACCCCTGATACCCCTACTTATATTAGAGGCGGGGCTTTAATCAGTGTTTTACGGTATCAATAAAACTGTGCTTTCAAGTGCGTAATTTTTTTGAATCATATTCTCGTTAGTTTTTTAGCAGGTACCTCATTAGGTGTAAGCATATAAATACAAGAAATGAATTAGTACAGTTATAGAATGTCACTAAAAGACATGTTGCTTGTGTTTTTTTAAACCTGCCCTGATGAAAAACGATGGGGAGAGTGTCGGACTCGTAGCAGCTGCATTTGTTAGTCCCAATATTACACTCGGACAGTCGACCTAATAAACTTTTCCAGCACTGGATGCTCTCATCACATGGTGACTCCAGCCCGTAGCGTGCCACCTCTAGACACTTTGTCCCATTCCGACTTATAGTATAACCGGATTTACAGTCACAAACACCTTGGCTACACTCGAGTGCCATGGCCATGTCACAAGAAGCAGCGCTTCCGTTCCCACATTTCTCGCCTTTTAAAAGTACAAATCTGGCTCGTCCACAAATTATGAGGCTTTGAAAAATTAATGGGACTATGAGCACCTGCCCCAGGAATCCTTTGGAGGCCATTTTTAACATACAACAGTAATTTACACCGTTCCACTATTTCACTTTCACTTTGGCTTTTTATGAGTATATTTAATAATGTTCAGCCATTTAAAAATCCTTTTGATTCGATGTTGTTGTGGGGAAAATGAGACAAGATCGTTTTCTTTGGAATAAAATGATAGAGCTTTTGAGTGTAGAAATTAATATTCTTGTGGGTGCAATATGTGATATCTTGGTATTTCGTGTTTCTGTTTTTAAAAAATGGGAAAGCACCCAATTTGCAGTAACACTCAAAAACTTCCAATTAAAGCCCTGGAGTCGCTGGAGGTCTCTTGCCAAATTTGTCTCGGGCTTTGGGTGGCTTGCAGTAGTTTATTGTTGTAATTTTATTACTATGCAATTAAATTAAAATTGCTCTGGGGTGCAATAGAGACTGCATGGGTTTTGCTTTGTTGAAATTGCCGTAGACTTCTAATAAGGCGTTAGTGGAAAAAGGGTATTGCCCTATGCTTCACTTACTTGCTGTCAGAATATAAAAAAGTGATGTGTGTGCCCTTTAAAGTAAGAAAAAAACTTAATTTTTAATATTGTGCAGATTCCTCGTTTTTTTTTTAAACTGCGTAGTAATGCAATATGTTTATTTGCTTAAAAATGTTTTTTAATTAATCATTTGCGCTTCTTTTAAAAGAGGAAATTAATGAGCCTTGCACTTTTTCTATATAAAATACCTTGAAACAAATTAATTTGAAATTTTGAACCTTTTAAAAATACGTAATTATAAAATACTGCACTTTAAAAAATGCTCAGTTAGAACATTTCGCACTTTTTAAAAATACGCGATTATAAAATACTCAACTTTTTAAAAATGCTTAGTTAGAACATTTTGCACCTTTTTAAAAAAACGCTATTATAAAATACTGCACTTTTAAAAAATACCTAATTAGAACATTTTGCAATTTTAAAAAATACGCAGTTATAAAATACTGCACGTTTTAAAAATGCTTAATTAAAACATTTTGCACCTTTTAAAAATACTTAACTAAAATGTGTTGCACCTTTCTAACTAGGATAATATATTAATTTAAACGTCTTTTTAAAAAAACTTGATCAAACTTTTTCCCACTTTTTAAAATAGTGCAAAGTGACAACGAGGGCTTATTTTGAATTTTAAAAAACTTATTTCTAACAGAACGTTTGATATCTTTTCTCACAAACTCGAAATTGACATTTTGTCAAATTGATTGAATATTTTTCTAGAGTTAATAATAATAATATACGGGTCCTTAAAAACATGCAAAACTAGGCGTACGATAACGTCTAGTAGCTAAAACAAGTACACAGATATCATACTTTGCACCTTCGAACGAAACAAAAACTACAGAAATGAAGTACTGTTTGGTTGAAAGTTTTGAGTTCTGCTAAAGGTCATGCCTCTATGTCACTTGTTGGGTGGTTGTGGTTTATGAAAAAGGGATCGTAATCATTTTTTTGTTCTACAATTTTATTAGATCTCAACAAGTGTTTGATATGAATTTTTATTTTTATTTGACACGGAGACACTACTACGACGCACTGGATTTAAGTAAGTACTTAGCTTCTGTATGAAAGATTTGAGTCTGAATGTCTTCCACTAAATTGGATTTGTGCGTGTTAATAATGTGGTGTAGTAATTTTTATTAATGAAATAAAATGTGCTCTGATGGTGGTTGTGTGTGTCTTGTTGTTGGTGGTTGAGCTGGAAATGAGAAAGGAAGCCTTGTTGCAGAGACTCAAGAACTCGAAAGAAGGCTCAAAAGAACTGAAAAAGTCCATTACACATTTACACACACATCCATTTGATGTCGACAAATATTTTTTTCCTCCACAACTTCTTTTACTTTTTGAAACCATCTCATTGAATCTGAATCATGTACCTTGTTGAGCTCAAGTCAACTTCAACTTGTTCACCATTCCATAACCACACCACGCCATAATAATCATTTCCTTCCATACCAGAGGCAAAGCCAAAGCCAAACAACCAAACTAACGCTCCGTATACTCCGTAGTTGAAGTAACAGTGCTAGCCACCTTTTAGATTTTAAGTACCTACCTACCTGTAGGTAACTCTGTGCATAGCAAAGCATATAGGTACATTAAATTGTATTGTGCATCTAAATTCCTGGCTGGGCAGTAGATTTAACATGCAAATATATAAATCACCAACTGACGACTGCCAATAGCTTTACTAAACTAAATGCACTAATCTACAAACACTACAAATAATGGGATAAGAACATTTTAGAATCGTTCATGAAAATAATTTTAGAACATTTTGAAGTGTTCAAAAAATAGATTTAGAACATTTTGAATCTTTAAAAAAACATTTTAAAACATTTTGAGGTGTTCAAAAAATTGAATTAGAGCATTTTGGCTTGTTTAAAAAAATAAAATTAGTGTAATTTTAGCTGTTCTAAATAAACAGAATTAGAACATTTTTGAATTGTTGACAAAAAAAAATTAGAACATTTTGAGCTGTTCAAAAAAAAGTAGAATTATACAATTTTTAACCATTCAAAAAATAGAATAAGTACATTTTAGACTTCAAAAATACGGAATTCCAACATTTAACATTGTTCAAAAAATCAAATCAGAGCTTTTCAGAGAGTCGTTGTTTGCAGAGAACCTCTTAAAGCAATATTTTCAGCGCCATGAAATACTTTTTCATAAAACCCTTTGCAGATTTTAAAAAAAACACTGCAACGATCATTGAATTCAACAATTTTGATATATTGCAAAACATGCAGAACAAATTTGAAAGAATCACAAGTCACTATAGCATGTAAATTGAGTCACTTTCAACAATGTCAAAAAAGTTGATAGTAATAATATAGCATATTTTGTGTCTGTTATGTTTCGTTTAAGTTTTAGCTAAAATATGTTCCACACATCCAGTATCCATTCAACGTCTCTTAATTAGCGTGTATTTTCGTTCTTTAGAGAAGTGGTTGTAGGGAAACTTAAGATCAATTTAGTAATAATACTATTCAAAAGGCTACTGATGTCTTATATTTAGTATCGTGCTTTCAAAATGCTATATGGCTAGTATTAGCGCGTCAGAAATGATTGGTTGCTACAGACTGGAGACGGCAGATTCGGGCAGATATAGAATAAATGTACCTACACCTATGTACTTACGCAATATGTGCCTCCAAATAGCAGTTCTGTAACTAGGAATTCCTCTACATTTGGAGTTGGTATTGGTCTTGTTGGTGTTGGTAAAAAAGAAAAGGAAAAGGAGCCGTACTTGCGCATAAAAAAATTAGTATAATAAGAATTCCTTTGATTCAGATTGGTTTGGTTTGGGTGTTTGGCGTTTTTCGTTCTCCGGAAAAAAGAGTCAAAAAAGTCAAGTGGGGGCAGGCAGAGAGGCAGGCAGGCAGGGCAAGTAAAAGGAAATGGACGAAAAAGGATGCTCAGTTTTTATAGCACAAGTAACATTAATACAAAAATCAAGTACGTAGCCAAAAGTAACTAAAGATGCTAACGATGTACAAAGTACTTTAGTGCCTATAGACACACACACAAACATGCGGAGGCACTCGTACCATTACCAGGACCAGGAGGATGGAGGACCAAAGTACATAGTAAAAGTCCCGAGAGATTTTAAAAGGCTATCTTTTTGAGACCGTTGATGGTAGATAGCTTCATTTGCATCTTGTTTCTTTTATGAGCTCATTCACGACTCGACTCCTTGAGCCTCATCATCTTCATCAACGGTACATTTTTATTTACTATATAATTTATCAAATACAGATTTAGAGAGGCAATAAGGAAGCTCCCACATACCTTCAAGCAGTCAACATCAAGTTCAAGTGTATAGCCTCAGAGAGTCGAGTGCGTATGTGTAAATCCGGACTTTTATACATTATTATTATAAATCTCCTTCTTTGGACTGCGGGTCTGGTCTGGGCTTGGGTGGCGGAGCCTATTTTAATAGGTGAATCGAAATTTATTCTGACGATTTTGGTGGAAGGGAAGATGGAGACTAATAAGTTTTATGTAGTAATAACTATACTATAGCTTTCTTACGTAATTAAATTAAATTACTATTAACTATTAACCATAAAAAATATGGTATTATATAACATTTACAGTAAATAGTATTTTATGGTGCAAGAAATAACGAAATTAGAGCATTTTGCACCGTTCAAAAACATTAAATTAACACATTTTACACCGTTCAAATACATGAAATTAGAATATTTTGCACCGTTCAAATAAAACATGAAATTAGACCATTTTGCACCGTTCAAAAAACGTAAAGTTAGAAAATTTTGCACCGTCTAACTTTCAGTTAGACCATTTTGTGCCGTTCAAGAAACATCAAGTTAGAACAAGTTTCACCTTTTAAAACCATGAAATTAGAATATTTTACACCGTTCAGATAAAACATGAAATTAGAACATTTTGCAACATTCAAGAGAACTGAATTAGTTGGCTTTGCTGTTTGCAGAAAGTCATAAACTACACTGTATCTCACAACTTATTGCGCTTTATTATTAAATGGATACAGTGGGCGGTTGTACGAGAGCGTAACAGATAGCTGCGTTACACGAATAACTCGTCCCCCGGGGCCGAATTAGAAAACCGCAGGTAAGAAACCTTAAGAGACATTTTGGGGTGAGTCGTGTGGGGACGAATTATTCGCGTGGCGCCGCTATCTGCTACGCTCTTCCTCTTCGTTTCGGCCACATATGCGACATTCAACAATCTATAACTATACCTCTCAAATACATACTGTAATAGTTAAGTACATATCGTCGGAGTAGAAGCAAATTCGTATCTTCCCAATATTTTCCAAAAGCAAATCCGTTAAAAATCCCAAAAATGTCTAAAAACAAAGCCGCATCTTTCCCTATAGAAATATCAGTGGAAAGATACGGTTATTAGATTTA
>JAQFZE010005390.1:0-10347 GCA_034695245.1 Dicyrtomina saundersi | reverse complement strand
AGCATCTAAAAACGACTACAAAACTACAACCAATGTTTCTTGGGGTGGGTTTAGTCATAGGTATTTATAACATACAATGTTAAAGACAGGATTTTATGTAGTAGGTGGGAGAGGTGGTTCAGAAAATAGGAATGATTTGGGTTGACAAAATTTATGGACCATCCCTCAACAGAAGTTCGATGGAAACCTGGAAGCTTTAATTGTATAAATTTTGCACACTGAAGCTTTACACAGAAAAACCATGACTCACAATTTTTAAAACGTGTAAACTTTAAAAATAGAAATGTAATAAGTTTATTCATTATTTTCTAAGTATAATTCATAAATAATTTTAGTTCCAGGTAAGCACTTCAATAATGTCCGTGACAGATTTATTTCGCATTAGTTGACGTCATTAATTATTATCGAACGTCTTTATAATTATCAGGGGCGACATTTAAATTATTGTTATTACGCTAACAAATTGCAAAATTATTTTATAAAAACTTAAACACGTAATAATCAAAATATACCTAGACTTTAAAATACACGCATTTGATCTGGAGGAGCGAGAGTGCCCGGAGGCGGAGGGGTAGAATAAAATATGCCGCTCAATAAAAGTCATGTACCTTGGGTTAGAAATGCGGGTGAAGACGCCAGGCCATTTGGGTTCACATGGAAACTCGTTCCTTAGGATCATCCCATGCAAAAAGGGGCTATTCTCAGGATTCTTACAAATTAAAGGTCCGCCACTGTCAAACTTTCGAAACAAATCTCTTAAGAATTAAGTTGAACGTTATAAAAATATATTTACTGTTTTAAAAAAATCTGTATTAACCTAATTACCTTGCAGTGGCCCTCAGGGGGGTTTTCTGCGCATATGTTCCCAGAGGAATTGTAATCTGCTCCTAATTTGAGCCCACAATCGGCAAGTGAGATTATTGTTACATCGTGGGATATTCTCAAAGTATTGCTGGTTGAACCAACTTTGGATGCTTCTCCCCAACCCAGTACAGTGCAGGTTGCATTAAGCATGTATTTATCTTTAGTGTATTCAGGTAGTGGCAAAATATTCACGTTTTTGTTTAATGTAGCTGTAGTAGCAAGTTTTGTAATCGCCAAGTCTTTGTCATATGCCTCCTGACTAGTTAAAGGACAAATTAACGTTTTTAGGCATTATCATTCATTAAAATTGGAATGTCAATATATTTTGTGCGCATGCGCAGCATTTACGTTAATAGTTTTGTACTGCGCAGGTGCTTATAATTACACATTTTTTGCTAAATAAAATACTTTTATATTGGGCAGAAGCATATTTATTTGTTTAAACTACGCAATAGGCTGAGCATTTTTTACTGCGCATGCGTGCCTGAACGAGTTTCTTACTGCGCAAGTGTGCGATAATTAATGCGCATGCGTGCCTTAAGCCAAGTTTTGACTGTGTATAATTTTATTCGTTTACTTTCATAATGCGCATGCGTGCTAAGCAATTTGTTTATAGTGCGCTTGCGCAAATATGGACTTCATTTTACTGCGCATGCGTGCATACATTAAATAAAAATACAAAGTTACTAATACTGCTCATCCCTGTATGTATAATACTAGCGGCTTACTGCTCAATCGGTAATATGAAAACTGTTTTACCGCGCATGCGCCCAAATGATAAGGTTAAATACACCGTGGCTTACTCATAGTTGGGGTATATTTTAGTTTCTTTTTCTTCAATAATAATCCTTTGTCGGCCTACTTCACCCTCCTTAAAAACGTCTCTAGCGCCAAGGAGGACTGAAATCTTGCTGAAATTTGTGAGTAGCTGATAGCAATAGGCAGTTGATATAACGTGGATGTCAGATACCAGCACCCCACTACACATGTGGCTCCACTTGTCTTTAACTTCAACTTGTATAGAGGCCATGAATGGAAATTCACTTGACGGTTCCGTGCTTGTAGCATTTCCCGCCACGACTTTTGAGCTTGAGTCGCCTACTGTTACTTAAAGCAACAAAATTAAATTTGAAAGAACGAAAAAAAAACAGCTTTCTTTTTAAATTAAGACCTGTGGCAGACTTGGAATAACTTAGTTAATAATTATCGTACTTACGTAATAAAGAAACCAGAAAAACGATATAAGAGGAATGCATTACATTGCAGATTGCTGAGTCTCAAGTCTTATAACTCTATCATAGCATTGTATACAATAGATTTAGTTAGCACAATTTATTAATATGCACTTTTTGCATTTTTGTGGGCGACAAAATTGGCACAGAATTTGAAAATGTTAGTTTTCCAATTTTCTAAACAAACAAAGTTTTGCATCGTGTAGGTTTTTTTGAAATAATTATTTCAATTTTGCAATTTCTTTAACTTTACTGCTTAAGTTTGAAAAATTATTATTCTAGTTTTTTGATTAAAATTATTTGAATTAACATTACAGTAAAACAAAATTAATTAATTTTCAATAATTCATAAAGCCATTAGGATTAACCATAGTAGTTAATTAAAACTTTTCTAAAACAATAAAATATTTAATTAATTTGTAGTTTAGGTTGGCAGTAAACCAAAACTGAAACTCCAAAACTTTTTCAAACTGTGTAATAAATAAATGCACTTTTAATGCTTAATTTCAGAGCGCAATGTCGTGTTTCAAAAAGTGAGTATTTATTTATGAATATTTTTGTAGTTATTTAAATTCGTGTAATTATTCAAGTATTGTATTTCGTCTTTCCTTTGGCGTGCTAATAAAAATTCGCATGGAATTCGCATTGTTTCTTACTGTTTTAACTGAAACTTAAAATTATTACTGCTCACTTGCGCTTATCAGTGCAGGAGGCAGGAGCTGTAAAAGAGTGAAGAGTATGGCCGTGACATGGCGGGCGGGAAAATATGGAGAAGGTCCAGAGTTTTATTTTGGGATTATTTATAATTTAACTCTATGATTTTTTAAACATATTGGTCAGCAAAGTTGTTAATACCAATATTGTCACCGTGAAAACAATTAAATAAAGAGCAAATCCAATTGAACAGGGCATGGGACAGCGATGTATTTGATAAAACGTGATATCCTGTCAAATTAATTCAAGAAAATTTAATTATTAGATTAATACAACAATAAAGAATTTTCAGCACGACAGATTTAGCAAGGGTCAAAAATAAAATTTTTTGGTTTATAAAATAGTATGTAAGCTTACAATCTCAAATGCAGCTCCAATAAGAAGTGCTTTAATTTTTGGGTCTAAATTTGGTTCTAATTGAATCCCAAAGCTGCTTTCACCAGCACCCATACCAAACATCTGATTGCTGATCCACTCCTCATAATTTTCTTTAAAGATGCTACCCACTATTGTTGGCCCAGAATTCATATTTTTGTCATCTTCGTCCTCATCTTGACCTCGACCCTGACCTTGACCTTGACCTTGTCCTTGACCAGGAACCAATACTTCGTTTAGAGTTCTTCTAGGCATAAGAGAAATGCTGAAAAGTTTATTTCCGCATCGAGGACCAACGCAGCAGGAGCAGGTGGGTCCCTTAATGAGCATTAGGTCTTTCCCTTTTTTGTCGGAAATTACGTAGGTAGGTTTGCAACAGCTAATTTTTTGAGTCACAGTCCCGTAAAATTCACCTGTTCTGGATGTGACGCGAACCTCCTGTTTGTTGTGTGTTTCATGTGAATAAAGAGAAAAACAATTTAGCAGCTACAAATGGACGTGTAATTCATTACCGTTTATTAGTGGAATGTTAAAATTAGAGAAAAACGTACAGAACCCGCAATTTTTGCGCCGCAAAGAGTTAAACAAGCAGTGCAATCCCGCTTCATGACCACCACAACTTTCCGGTCCTGGTCGAACAAATAGGCTGAGTAGGGTCGGTTCCACGCGTAGCAGCCCCTTGAGCAGCATTCCGCGTACTCACCACCATAGAACATCTGCTCACCCCGTCCATTTAGAACATTGTATTTCACTTGTGTTTCTGCTTCCCAACCTAGTTTCAACAGTAAAGTGTCAAAGTAAAATAGTTAAAAAGTAAATGCAAAAAAAAAGCCCACTTTTTGAAATTAATTTGTTTAAATACATAAAAATTTTCAAATTTTTCTAAAATTTAAAAATCCTGAAAAAACTTTCAAGAAAACCGCCTAAGAATTCAAAAAAATCCAAATTTTGCTTAAATTGGGAAAGAAATGTAGAAGCCACTGCTACCGGATGCCAAAAAATCAACATTTGAATTTTGTATACTAGAAATAAAGTTTAATTTCTACGAAAGGAAAATAAACTATGGAGATCCTAAAAATTGTAAATAAAACATTTTGCACTTTTCTAAATTATGTAAACATAACAGATTTTTGCTTGTTTCAAAACTAACAGGAACATTTTGCTTGTTTAAAACCTATGTATATAGGACATTTTGCTCGATTGAAAACAATGTCAATAGAACATTTTGCTTGTTTAAAAACCATGTAAAATAAGCATTTTGCTCAATTCAAAACTAGGTGGATAGAACATTAAGCTCGTTTAAAAACTATGTAAATAAAACATTTTCTTCAATTTTTTTAATCAATTGAATATTGACAAATTTCTAACCCTAAGAAATAATTCTCCAGACACAGACTCACCCAAAGATTGCTTCAGAACGTCGATAGCAATGAAAATCTTGTGAATGTTTTATACTTAATATAAATTACCTGGAGCACCGCCATCTTCGAATGTATTTATCGTCACCTTGTCTACACCATTTAGAACTGCTAAGCTTCCTAATGCATTTGGAACACCTCGTAAAAATTTCATGCAATAAAATTATTTCAACATTCAGTAACACAAATCAATTATTTACATTTATTACAAAATTGTGTGATTCTATCTCAAAGATCTTGGCCTTAACCACAGACACTGTTAACAATAAATTATAGCAGCGTTCTGAATGTCAATAATTATTTCCTATAGAATGGGAACCTTACCTAATATTCCTAATATTTGAGATGGCACAGCTCCGTTTTCTACGTCTACAACTACATCTTTTACTAATTTAACTAATTTATCTGGTGATGCCATTTTGGTTCACACAGCTGAAGTACGACAAACGTTTTACAGAACACAAAAATCTGATCGTAAGATGATTTTAATCCTGATTTAAATTGTACTAATAAATGAAGCCGATCAGCGTTAGCGTCACCGTAAACATATTATTTGATTTGCTATCCTTGTCACGTCACGTGATAAATTTCATTAAACTTATTCTTTTGACATTTTTTTCAAATACGTTTAAATTCAGCGCCTCAGTGCACAGTACTTCTGAGTCTATAGCTATGATCCCAACGCGGCCTGTAAATTGTGAGCTTGTGTAATTTCTAATTTTATTTTTCAAAAAATGCGTCGTAATAATAATTAATTCATTCTATTTATTTATAAAAAAAATAGTCTTTAACATAATTTATCACATTTTTTTGAAATTTATCAAACAAACAATCAAAAAATTAAAACCTCATTTTTGTTGTTTAAAATTTATAACAATTTAATTTTGACGAGTTTTACCTACTAAGCAAAAGCGCTATAGCATCATCCTAGTAATAGCATTATCCAAATAATACAGCACTGCTTTGGTTTGTTTGTTAATGTAGTTCATAAATGATGTCATCGGTTAAGTGGGTGGGAGTAGTCATAAGTATTTATAGCGTACCATGTTAAAGACAGCCTTTCATGTGGTAGGTGGGAGCGAGGTGGGTCAGAAAATAGGATTAATTTGGGTTGGCAAAATTTATGGACCATCCTTTAAAACAGAATTTCGATGGAAACCTGGAAGCTTTTATTGTATAAATTTTCCACACTAAAGCTTTTCACAGAAAAATAATTAAAATATTTCAAACGTTTAAAGTGTAAAAATGGAAATGTAATAAAATTCATTATTTTCCAAGCACAATTCATAATTAATTTCAGTTCCAGGTACACACATTAATAATGTCGATGACAGATTTATTTTACATTAGTTGACGTCATTTATTATTTTTATTTTAGGATGTAAATATAATCATCAGAGGCGACAGTTAAATTGTTGTTGCTACGCTCACACATTATTTTTAGAAAACTTAAACACAGAATTATAAAAATGGACCAAGACTGCAAATCATCAGCATTTGATCTGGAGGAGCGGGAGTGCCCGGAGGCGGAGGGGTAGAACAAAATATGCCGCTCGATAAATGTCATGTACCTTGAGTTAGAAACGTGGGTAAAGACGCCAGGCCATTTGGGTTCACATGGAAACTCGTTTCTTAGGATCATCCCATGCAAAAAGGGGCTATTGTTGTTTTTTTGGATTCTTACAAATTAAAGGCCCACCAGGGGCGGACTGGGATTTCAAAACGGCCCTGGAAAATTTATATCGAGCGGCCCAAGATGGCGGCCAAGATGGCGCCCAAGATGGCGCCCAAGATGGCGGCCAAGATGGCGGCCAAGATAGCAGCCAAGGTGGCGCCCAAGGTGGCAGCCAAGATAGCAGCCAAGATGGCTGCCAATAGGGCAGAAAAGTTGATGGCAAATATAGCAGTAAAGAGTGCGGCAAAGATATATGCCTAATTGGCGGAGGAAATGGTGGCTGTGATGGCTTCCAAAGTGGCTACTAAAAGATCTGCCAAAATTTCCGCTAGGATATCAGCTTAGATAGATTGTAAAGTTGTTGTCAGTAGTAATTTCAAACTAGGCATTTTAAATTGTTTTTTCGTAGCTTAATTTTAATATAGTTAACCAAGTAACCGAAGCAGTTAAAAGAGATTGAAAGCTAAAGAAATCGGAAAAAATATTTGTATTAGCTGCTGGTGTTGGATTCAATACGTTACTCTGGAGAAGGAGAAATTGTGCAACTGCCAGAGGTCACTACTAATCAGTAGCATTAGGACATCACTAAGCACATCAATGCGAATTATGCGCGGTGTGAAAAAAAGATACGCAATGTCTAGAGTATAGGATGCATAGTATCATTGACGTTGCTAAACCAGTTTAATTTTAATATCGATGATATTTTATATTTTGATTTCAAAATAAAAACAGAAATTGTTATTGCTAATTTTTAGGCTCTACCACCAAAAATTCATTACACGCACTCTAAATATTGGTATTGCAGTTATTGCATTACATAGTTCAGAGGAAAAAAAATTCAGAATAATGATAAAAAATTACACAAAATGAAGAGCGAGAGCTACATTTGCCTCATATTTTGTGGTATTTTGTGGCTTCTTAACCTTTTGCGTGTTTTGCAAATAGAATCTCTGAAAATTCATCTTTTGATGTAATTATCCACACAAAGAATGTAGGCCATTTTAAAACCTAGACCTAAAGAAATCCCACAGACATCCTTGTAATATCTATTAGAGCGATATACATATATATCTTTTAAGAAGCTATGGATACTTTAAAGACCCTATTTTACAACCTGATGTTTTCTGTAAAGAAGTCCTTTTAGAACACCGAAATATTTTGAGGACGAAATTATTTGTTATATTTACATTAGTGTCTATGATTCTCTAAAGTAACGGAATGAAATATGTAAGTTCTTTTATAAGTCCATGATATTGCAATGATGTCCTCTTATCTTATTTATGAACATCTTAAAATTTCCTTATAGAACATTACCACTGATGTACATGTACGCATGAACCTACTATCAAGGCCGGTTCTGGCGCCTCAGGCAAACAACCGCATGGCGCCCTAGTCAAGCGAAAAAATGGCGCCAAGCGCGTTTTGCAACCAAAAAAATGGAAATCGAAGAATATGCATTTGTTCAGGGCCGTGCCTAGAGATTTATATAAGGCCGCGACATTTTTGCACAGCAGGTTAGCATAGATACAGAGGCTGCATCTTGTTTTAAAAGTATACAATATGACATCAAATACGTTTCCTTGGTAAGCACTAGGATATTACAAACATGTTTTGCATAAACAAAGACACCAAACGTTTTCTTGGCATAAACAAGAACATCCTAAAAGTTTACTTGGCAAACACAAGGACACCATAAACTTTTCCCTGGCATTTACAACGACATCACAAAGGTTTCTTTAGAAAACCCAAGAACCCCACAAACGTTTCCTTTGCATACGCAAGGATATTCTAAGTGTTCTTTAAAAACACAAAGACACCACAAACGTTTGCATGGCATTTACATGGACATCACGAAAGTTCGTTTGGCAAAAACAAGGACACTACAAACATATTCCTGGCATTTACAAGGACATCACAAAAGATTCCTTGGAAAACACAAGGACACCACTAACGTTTCTTTGACATACACAAAGATACTACAGAAGTTTGCTTTGCAAATACACTAACCCCACAAGCGTTTCCTTGGCATGCGCAAGGAAATCCCAAAAGTGTTCCTGAAAAACACAAGGACACTGCTAACTTTGCCTTGGCATTTACATGGACATCAAAACAGTTTGTTTTGTAAACACAAGGACACTACACACTTATTTGCAGGCATTTACAAGGACATCACAAAAGTTTTCTTAAAAAACACAAACACACTACAAACGTTTCTTTGGCATACACGAAGACACAACAAAAACTTACTTGGAAAACACAGAAACCCCACAACCGTTTCCTTTGCATACGCAAGAACGTCCCAAAAGTGTTCTTGAAACACACAAGGACACCACAAACATTTCCTTGGCAAACACAAGGATACGACGAACCTTTTGTTTGCATTCACAAGGACATGACAAAAGGTTCCTTAGCAAACGCAAGAATACTACAAACGTTTTGATATCAAGCACAAGGATTTTAAAAACTTTATTTTGCATAATCAAGGACAACAAACGTTTCCTTGGCTCATACAAGGACATAACAAAAGTTTTCTTGGAAAACAAAATGACATCACAAACGTTTCTTTGGCGTACACACGGACTCCACAAACTGTTACTTGGCAAACACAAGAACATTAGAAACGTTTTGTTGGCATACACAAGGACACCACAAATTTTGCTTGGAATTTACATGGACATTATATTACCTAATACTTTATATTATTACTTAATTTTGGGTCCCTTGTATTCATGGAATGTTTCTGAACTCCACACTAGGTTCTTATAATAATTATTCGGGTTGTACGAAGGCTAGTCAAGTAAATAAGCAACTCTTTATTTCAATGCCTTGTTCCATTCAAGGTCTTTCTGCAAGCTACGCAGTGACATAGATGTTTCATTTTTAGTTTAAAATGCAGGTGAGTAAAATATTAAAATATCCTCAGAAATAAAATTAGGAAGTCTGAAAATGTTGACATTCTGAAATTCCTAAACAAAACATTTTTATACTGAAATATTTTTTCTGCCAAAAAAATCTATGACCTGTCCAAGACAAGACGAAATTTAAGTTATTCCCGCGGAAATTTACATAGTACAGGACAGTATGGACTGCATTCTGCCGCTCTTGAAGCTGTTTAGGAATCTAACCTCTCATTTTTTAAGGCAAAAAGCGCCTAATTTTAGCAATTCATGATGTGCTTACTAAAAAATGTTTGCTGTAGTCATTGAATTTAGCTTGTAAGGAGATTTACCTTAGAACTGGTATTTTAAAACGCTAAGGATGATACCAGGTTACATTGAACCTAACGATAATTATATTTTGACAACTTCGTGGCTGAGTTTAACACAATTGTATGTGAGTAGTGAATACATTTTTTCCGCTTTTTATTCGAATATATTATTGGCTTGAAATTTAAAATTATGCGAAAATACATGTAATTATTTGTTCGCCTTACTACTCTGAAATGCTCCCACAAGTCAATGGGGAAATATCAACTAAGTGATTGATAAAATATTATAATCCAGTTTTAATAACCCAGAGGATTTAGGGGTCTAAAAATTTTGGTAACCTTGACACAGTCAATTCTGTTTTGGATTATTTATGTTTTAATGTTTACAAAAATAGACAGCTGGATTAGATTGATAAAATTATGCATTATTGTTTTTTTAAATTTAATAATGGCACCGGCGCTTTAAGTATTTATACCTGCACATATTACATCACTTCTGTTGTTAGCAATTCAACAGGATAAATTGGTCTTAATGCGTCTGTTTTCTTTTTGAGAGCGTAGTGTTTTTATTCGTTCTAAAGAGTTTGCGGTTTACTAACTACATATATGTAACACATGTAGGTATATGTGTATGTTAGGACACAGTGCCTAAAGTGTACGTAAATTCCTCAAACGTGTTTTGAAAAGCACTTAGAAACTGCATTTTAAAAACAACTGATTTTTTCTTAGATCGTAACCAATCTGTAGCTCCTACAATTCTTTAATTCATTTAAAAGGTTGTGATAGTAGTGTAAAACGTGGGCTTTTGTACACAATTGACCTCCCTTGACCCCGTGACCCCTCAAGGTCATGACCCCATGA
>JAQFZE010005389.1:0-10348 GCA_034695245.1 Dicyrtomina saundersi | reverse complement strand
AATGCCACATTTCTATTTCTATTTTCTATATAAACTTACTCAAGAGTCACCAAACCCCAGTCCCCAGACCAGACCAATCCAAACGAAGCCAAACTTGAAGTCAACGAACAATCGTCATCCGGAGGACGAGGACGAGAAAAGGTATATAAAATGGATTTTTTTTCTCGTATCTATACAACACACAGAGAGACAGAGCGTATGACTAGAGAGAATTTCCTCTCATAAAGAAAATTGACTCAGGTATATAATATCTCTCTCTCCTCTTTATACGATTAGTCAGATGGGGAGGTAGAATCGAGAACGAATAAACGAGTACGAACTACGAACGATGAAGGACTAGGTATTCATGACTACACCATGGAAAGGATTTCATTTCAATGAAGAAGAAGAAGGAGAAGAAAAAAAAGCCCTACCTCGTCCGTCAGTCAGCGCGTAACTTGCCCACCTACGCTTTTATAATGTAATAATATGCGTAGCAATGCATGTCTGACTTGAAGAATTTACCTGAAATACTTAACATATAGGCATATATTCCTTCGTACCTACATAACTCTACAAGCCCCACTTCACACCACCACTGCCTTGTGTATTACACAGAGCTTCTTGGGATGGGATCCTCTCTCTTTGACTATTATCTCTGTATTTGTTAAATACCTACAGAGTGTTCATGATAATATATGTACACACACAAGATTTTTTTTCTCTTTATTAGTCTAGTGATGACTGAACCAAAGCAAACTTGCTCGAGTCCACGACTCTTCATCTCGTCTCTCTCTCACCTGCCAATATGCATGTAATGTACCTAACCCTAACCTACAGATGTCTACCACCACAAGTATAGCATATAGGGTATCTAATAATCTACTGACACAAGTACCTAATGTACGCCTCAAACATCCACAATCCACATCAACATCACCTCGACATGGACAAACTACACTCGGTAGGTAGGTACAACAATGAAGCCGCCTCGGAATAAAGAATAATCATAGTGAAGACTAATAAAGCAGCAGAATTTGCTCCTCTCCTCACCAGTTCCTATAGGTGTGAGTCTCCTGTAGGTAATTTCGTTCTGCTATATGCTACTATACTGCACAGGTAAGTTCATAAAAGATTTTCCAGTGTCTCTGTACAACTAAAGGCGAAAACGTTCGAAGCGAAGCGAGCTCAAAACATCAAAACACTAAACACCAAACTATCAGTACAATTTACAATAATACACACCTCCAATATGTTCAAGTCCAAGTGTAACAATATCCCCTATATCTACTATGCAAATGTAGCACTGCAGTCTTCAATTCCAATCTATAAATACACAAGCCATGTATGCAAGACCGTAAGTACATACATAGACAAAATGTGGTTCAGCTCACTATGCTAAGTCAGAGCAGAAAGTAGAGAAGGAAACCAAGCATGGAATGATCCTATTCTTTTGTCAGCATTTTTGAGCTAACAAAGATACGCTATATGGATGTGACTCTGTGTACCCACATATTCCCCGTCCTAATAAGCCTAACTAACCAGAGTGAATTAAATGTACACGCATGTATAATAGCTATGTATATTTTTTGGTACAGATGCATTTCCCCTTGTAAACAGACATATCATCGAGCAATAGAAAATAGAAGTGGATCTAGACCAAGTCGGGACGGTGACGGTCTGACAGCAATATAGCATTATAGAAACATTCCTGCTCCTTTAATAGAAAAAAAAGTATATTTTTTTAAATTACGTTCGTTTCCTCTCTGTATTCCGTATGAATATAAACATATGGAACTACACAACCAAGGGACGATGGACGACGGACGATGGACGAAGTGGAAGGAACCATATCCTGTTTCATGCCGTAACCATGACATGCCACTGGCACGTATGTGTACGTACATGCCATTTCCATTTTCCATTTCCAAGGTACATATAGGTATAGGTACTTCTACTTCCAGATCCAGACTCCATATCAATGTAACTATCAGTGTAAATATCTGTGCACACTAATAAAACCAGGATTTTTTTTTGATTTCATTATTGTATTAGCATTAAGCGTCTTATCGCGATATGCTGGTCTGGTTTAATAGTGAAGTAGCCTATCTTAACTTCTTAACTACCTCACGCTACTTGCGTTGTTGGCTCGCTTCTATTCCTATATGTAAAGCCTGGGCTCAGGACGAGTAAGATATTACGAAATTAAGATTATGATGCGATGCATAATAATATCATCTAAGTAATTGTAATAACATCTCGTAATCATCAGTGTAAAATTCAATGTAGGGATTATTACTATTATTATATGATATTATGTAGACTCACTAGTCAGGCAGAAGTACAGAAGAACAGAAACTTCAAGAGAAGAAACTTTGTGGAATAATATATTTTTAAAAAAATCTGTAGACTATCCCATATATTTGAAAGTACTTGAAGTGAGTCCAAGTCGAAGCCTAAGTTTGAAGGTAAAGTCCGTATTCCGTATTGAGAAACCATAATAATAATCTGGCTGAACTGTACTCCATAGTAGTGAGTATAAAATATGTTTTTTTGTCCGTATGTATCGTCAACGTGCCGTGCCAGAACAGTAAACATGATGATGATAAAAACCCAGTTGAATTTTTCTGAAGATAGGTTATACATTGCATTAGGAGTGAGGGTATACCTACTTAAACTGACATGTACCGAGACTGAACATCGTGCATCCGCTCCAACTCGAACAATTCAAGTCAAGCTGCAACCATATGTCTACGAGACGAGCCGAGACCCTAGCTGAATACTAATTCACTTTAAAAACTTACCCCTCTCTTCGTATCGATAATAAGAAACAGAGAAAAACCATATGAACGACATGAAAAGCAACAAAACTCCCCAGTAATACATTTTACGATTAACTGTACCTTACAGTCAACATTATTTGATTGCATTGTATTCAAATTTTCAAAGGCACTTATGAGATATGAATTTAAATATTACAGCAGCAATTATCAGCACTGCAACTCCTCAGAAATGACAATAAAAATGGGAAGTAAAAAACGCTTGTACGTAACTACTTTACTTAATACTTGTACATATTGACAAAAAAACAACTACTTACAGAACTTATAGAGATACACATGGAAAAATGGAACTTTTGCAATATCATAATGTCCCTATGTAAATCTGGTTGACTATACAAAATTCCTGCATAAAATTTTATTTACTACCTCACTCACACAGGTTAATGAAACATCTTAATAGTTAAGTTATTACAGTAAGAGATCTGCAGCGAGTCAACGGAGTAGGAGTAGGAGTTAATGCGGCATAAATAATTATTACTCACAAAACGTCGCGTAAATGTGTTCCTCAATGGTGTACCTCTGACCTTCCTTACACCTAAAATCTTAACGTTTTTAAGTAGCACTTGAAGAACGCCAATGAACTTGGCAACTTTACACTTTCACTGCGCCTATGTTTTAAAAATACTTACAATCAGTACTAGGACCTATACTTTGGAGACTGAAACTACCTACTTTCTTAATTTATTATTTCTTAAAAAAATGATTTAGTTCCGCTGAATAACGCGATGAAATACCTTATTACAACCTTACACTGCTCAATAATAAAATTCATTCGTGGGCATCATAGGTCGTGGGTAGGTGTTGGGGTTAACACTTTAATAATTATATTTCTCCATTATTGTAAATTGTAATATGATTACACGAGTCATTCCATCTATTTTATTTAATGTGGTAAAAAAACTCCCTCGGTCGCGTTGCAATATAATTTGAATCTCTATTTAAATATAAGTAACTAATAACAATAACTTACCTACTCAATCCCGATGGATGCTACTAACCATAAATGCCCAATTTTAGTTATATTTTATTTTGCACAAGAACATTAAACGAATATGATACCGCGAGGTGGAGAAGAACAGTTGACTGAAGCTGATATTTACTGAGCTTGACACGTACTACTACTACGTATAGTGTTAAGGCTCTTCAAAATAATTGCTTTCAATCCTAAGATTTATGATCACTCTCGATCACTTACCACTTCACTACCTCTTAAATGACCACGCACCGCGTCTCACTCCGACACCGCTCGCTCGCAATATCCGAGTCCTTAAATCCTTTCCCACACAACAACACTTACGAAAATAAAATGGAAACTGTAAATGAAAATAGCCTATCACACTTACTGATATTCCTCAAAATCCAGCCGCACAAAAATATAATAACATGTTCTATTGAGTGGAGTGACTGCCAAATAACAAAAGAGATGGTTCATAATCTTCACAACAATAAAACCAACTGGACAATAACAATGAGGCATTAAAATCCAAACTGAATAGTTGTGACAGGGACGAGAGTCGAGCTTTAGTTTTAAAATTAAAACTATATGAGTCACTTAAGTTTTAAGTACTATCCTCGAGTCGTGTGCTTATAGATAGATGTCCTCTAACTCCTGAACAATTTTAAGCGATACTCATTTTTGTCAGTTCTGTATCGTACGTATAGTCTAAAACTTTCCAGTCTTCCTACCCCGGGGTGGAAATGTTCACTGAATGAAGCCCTTTATCTCAGATATTTATTTTAAGTTCAAGAAAAGCCTGTATAAAGCTATAAAATCCTCACTAGTCACTAGTCAGACGCCCATCGTGAGCGAGACGAAATATAAGAGAACGTACCCATTTAGTACGGGAGAACCAGAAAGAAACTGAAAGAAAAGGCTTCTTGTCCACAGTTGTCACATACATTATTTATAAAAATTTCTCTTCTTATCTCTCGTTTCGATGTACAAGAGATTATAGTATTTTTACGGTCCGTTTTGCCTACGCTTGTATAGTAATGACCATAATAAATACAGATACCCTATGCATGTATGGAACTCATAGCCAATGTCCTTGATCGTGTAGGTTTAAAACATTGAAATCCAGTAAAATTGAAACCTGAGCAGAGGAAGCTGATAGCTCAAGCTGATCGAACAGAAATTTTATGAACATAGGTCACAAAAATATAAAAGGACAGACGAGCTACTTATGACCTTAAATGCAAGCTAGTAAACTATCGTCTTATATCTGTTCTTCAAGAGTAAATCGATTGTACATTAGGAAAAAAAGAAGGGGTTTTCATCAAATGGGTTCTTATTTCTTAATTTCCTTATGTGACAAGGAACCTAGGTACATTTGGTTGGGTTGAAAGGCTTAAGTATAAGCAATGTCTTGAGAATTGAAGTTTTTGAAATTGAAATATAAGAAATCTCTACTAAACTGATGTAATTTGAGCCAGTGCGATCAGATAAAAACATGAAATGATCATCATCGGAAGCCAGTTCAACAATCTAAACAATTTCAACTACCCTTTCATCTGATACCAATCTAGATTATGATTTGATCTAATCTAAGATGGCCTTTCTCCGGATGCATAGCTCAGACCACACAGTTTTGAATTACAACTATAATTTATTATGGAATTTATTTATTGTGCCATTTGAAAGCAACAGATTTATGTATAGATTGAGAGAGGAAATAGATACTAAGATTTTTTTTTGAAGCAGTAAAATATTAATATATTAGTTAGAAAAATAACCGCTTATATGTTCTGGATTTAATACGTACCTGAGAATAACTGGGAGACTGTTGTCCACTTGATGCTGTAGTAGTGCTGCTTTCACTAAAATACAAACAATTAAACATATTATAAATTAAACATGTTAATTTAAGTAAAAGTACCGCTTGCAGAAAATATCACATCATCTTTTTCAAAACACAGCATAATAATATTAGCAAGGAATTCGTCATATTGGATAGACTCAAAAATGTATAATTATAATTATTATGCTTACCTTCTAAAATTATAACTGAGACTAACAGGCATGTTGACGTGATGAAAATACGTAAAGTTTTAATATTTGTAAGTAAGTAGACCGCTCAGTTAAAAGTGATCAGTAGTAAAACCTTTGATCACGCTTTCGGAATTTAACCTTGCATCAGCTTGCTCAAGCCAAAAAAGTTCATTAACAAGGGATTATGCTGCAGTACCAATAATAATGTCAGCTGGTGTATTCTCGAAGAAATGTCAATGTCGATGTAGGTAACGTACGTACGAAATGTTTGTGAGCTAATTTAGCGCTTAAGTTCTAACAATTGATTAAGCCAAGTCACAAGTATAAATTAAAAATGACAAATCATCAGCCATTAGCCGCGAAATCAGTGTTAATATGTATTGTGTGTAATGTAATTATAATGTAAATTACATATTCCTTAAGGCACTTGTCTTCACTTATTTATTCATTCAAACTTGCTACGATTCTGATGGACATTATAATACAATAATGCAATGTAAAGTAAATCGCGTTGATCGTGCAGCAAAGAGCAGCAACAACAACAACGATATATTATAATAACCAATAAATTACATGGAACTAACGGCAATGGAACGTCTAATCGTAAAATGTACTCTCGAGCTATAGGGATTTCTATACATCCGACGACATACTCTCAAACTCATCTAATTTCTTCAACCAACTCGATACTCTCAATGTCAAAAACGTTGAAAATATAGTAACAAAAACTGTTAATTGTGATTTGCGATTTCGTTACGTCAAAATGGAACCCTGCTTGTAGTTAGTTCTTCACGAATAGTATGTTCTGCAAAACTGCAAAAAAAAACCTGATATTTTCTTATTACTAATTCCTTCCTTGTCTTACTTTTCATTCACTATTAATTTCAACTCTCTGCTCTCTTGACTCAAGAAAACAAATTCGCAAGATCAAAGATCATGAAAAACAGAAACACGGTACGGTTTATATCAGTAGTTTTGTTGTATTAGTCTGTATCCCTTTTCCACCCTTAGTTTAGTTGCCGATCTCAGCTTTTTTCAGAATTCACACAGCCGTAAATTACTCTTATTGTAATATAGATACTTTTCAAAGTAAACTACAAGACAGTATTAAGGATAAGTTCAACTCTTGACTTTTTGTGAGAGAGCGTCAATTTCTTCAATCAATGTTTCAAACTTGTTTATAATCTTCGACTTGGACGTTCGACTCGGACAAAGTTTTTTTTTTGTTCTTTTCACGCGTTCTAATTTTTAACCATTGTTTGCTTTTTCCGCCGCCGTTTACAGTACAGTACAGTCCTCACTACACGAAGTATGTATTTATATATTAAATTAATCGGGGCAGTTGATAGATGATGGTTGATAGTAATAATAAAGTAATCCACACCCTGTCAGACATATATTATTTTTACTAATTGCAAAATTGCAATGTTTCTCTCTAGCTCGCTGATTTACTGATACTTACTAACGCTCAACTTTTATTAACTTGTAAATATTACTATGAAATGAACGTGTGGGTAATGTAGGTAGTAATAATATCTTTAGGCACTAGGTTATTGGATTTAGAACTTCTTGAAGGCACAATAAAACAATAAATAGTACGTCTTGGAACTTTCAAGAGAAACACACAACCTCCTCGTTCGACAGGCAAAGGCGAACTGGCTGATCTCCCCTCAATGGAAGGGGAACTCATGGAAAATAAAATACGTTCACTCGCTCGCGCGTCCAAAGATTGTTGTTTTGTTCTCGTCTTGAGCCCAGGTTTACAGTCGGCCTCTGCATCGGCAGTCTGCTGGTTCTGGGTTCTGGCGTTGATGATCTCCTACGCTCTCAACAAGAACTTTTAATGCATCTTGTGCCTTTGGAAATGTGTTTTAAAACTCACCCT
Organism: Dicyrtomina saundersi; assembly: GCA_034695245.1. Lineage (NCBI taxonomy): Eukaryota > Metazoa > Arthropoda > Collembola > Symphypleona > Dicyrtomidae > Dicyrtomina > Dicyrtomina saundersi. The sequence goes on along the minus strand of JAQFZE010005389.1, from coordinate 2,652 downwards.
CATCTGCCTCCTTCCATGTGTCCATGTGTCCTGAGTTCTTGAGTTAGCAGACAAATACACCACCCCTGCCATACCGCTTTTTATTATCTGCCTATCTCACCCTCTTCGTTTCTGTAATTCTGTCTTGACTTGGATATGATAGTCTGGCTATGGTTGTTGTAGATCTGCTCTGGTACTGGTGCTGTAAAGTAATAATAATATCAGTACAGAAAAGAGAAAAAATACTTGAGTTCTTCAGCTATTGCTATTGCTCTTACTGTTTTTGTTAGTAAGTGCTTTAAGGGAAGGAAATGAAAATGAAGAGAATAAACCAGGTGCTTCTTCTATACTTTATGTACCTACTTCAGGATGACGATGTCGATGTCGAACTCGACGTCGATGTGGATGGACAGCAAGATCGGCATCGGTATCGACAGCGGCATTGGCATTCGTAACTAGGAGCAATTATTACAGATACACTCAAATCATAATACAGAGTACAGTACTGACATTAAAATATTTTTTTCAACGTTATTTTTTGTTGATTAAATGGACTGACTACCTACCTACCAGTATGCAATATTGGGGGCTTGGACCTTACTACAGAAACTCATGAAACTCCAATCTAACAACTGGCAAATAATCAAGACCAAATTATTTGGTTGTTAGTTCCACGTAGGTATGCACATATTATGCACAAACTAACTAACTGACTGGTATTTTTTGGACGCAATGTTAATGTTCCTAGCCTACATTATATTATACAGATGCAATATAAACTTGCATAAACTTTGGTCTTTATCTTGTTGGTTTCTTGAGCAAATGTTGTGATTTCTCACTCCATTCGAATTCACCATAATTATTATTGTTAATGTTAAATGTATAGGGCATAAGTAGTAGGAAGTTTTATTATATAGGTTTTATTTCTATATATTATTATTATTATGGTATTATATAATATTGCTAGTGTGTGTAAATAAGTCGTATTCTTAAAAGTCTGATAGTGGTATAGTTCCACTTTGCATTTCCATAAAATACAAATTACCTACATAACAAAATTCATAAAAGTTCTTCCGACGAAAAACCCCTTTAAATTTAATCTTAACAATTCACATTGCGTCCTGCCTGTTCTAGCCCGAATCCCACATCCCACCCAGTCCAATGCCATTTCATTTCAATTCAATTCAACTGCACTGTCTGTAATCTGTAGTCAGTATGCTTCAAAATTTACCTAACGATTTAGCAGTATTTACTTACTTGGGTTAGTTATGAAGGCATGGCTCTTGTTTTTTGGGGTTTGTTTTATTGTACTATATTCGATGTGGTATGATGGTGTGAAGTAATCTTCTTCCATTTCTCCACGGATAACAGAATTTCTCGCACTGTTTACTCTGTCGTCCTGTAAAAATGTTTGGTGTAGCGTGTGCTCTCTCTCTACATATAGAGCTGTCATAACTCCTAATAGTAAAGTATACAGAGAAAAGAGTGGTTTTAGTGGTTGTGGTCCATTATTAAATAATCAAAATGAATAATAACTTGAGTAATTTTCATCGTCAAAATCTTTCAGCTGTTCAAGGCTCTAAAATTCATATGGTTTTTAAAATTCAACACTCATAATATGAATTACTTTTGGTTTTTGGTCGATGCTATAGTTTTCTGGTTAAGTTTTTGTTCGATGTACCTACCTGTAGTTCTTTGGAGTTCGTCTGTTGCTGGTTCTGGTTCTGGCTGATGGTCCAAAGGTCTGGTCTTTTACTAACTAGTTAGTTTAGTGTGTGGAACTACTTTAAATTCGTCACCCTCTTCTTCACTGTGCACATAAAGGAGAGCGGGAACTTTTATCAGACTAGGACCAGGACCAGAAGCCGAAATAAAGGACTACTTTACAATTTACAGTATTTTGAGCAAATAGATGGTCTTGAACACTGAAACTGAACAGGGGATCAACGTATTGTATTATACCCAGATATACGAGAACGAGAAGGTGGATGGTGCCTACTTTTGGAATGCAGTGGTAATAATGGCCAAACAAAAAGGAAGGGGATGAAATGAATAATGAAAATGAAATAAAAGTATAACAGAACTGAGAACTATATCCTTACAACAATATCTCAATAATAATAAAGCTTGTGCTTGAAGAATCCAAATCCAAAACGCTATTTTCCACTTCCACCACCTCAGGTAACTACTAACTAAATAATTTTCCTTTTCCGCTCGTGCCACGGCATTCCATAAGGATTAAGGATACAGATAAGACGACGACGGCACGCTGTACGAGTTTTACGAATGGGAAAATGGGATGGAGTGGCAGTGGCAGATGTCAGATGATGTTCATCACAGATGTTTTGCGTCTTCTGCTCTCCGCATCACATCCTCTGCCGATGCCGATGTAGTCTGCTCTGCTATGTTCTGGAAGCCAGTGTCAGTCTCTCTGTTAATTCTTCAGCAGAAAAGTGTATACAAAGAAGACGAAGACGCCATCACATCGGTCTCGTTATCACACACACAGGGAACAGTAGTTAAAGCTGCAGCAGCCACAGTCAAACAAAATCTTGTTAGCCTTATTATACAGTCAGTAAATGTAGAACAAGTTAGATTTCGACATCGATACTGCATAATTAGTGTAAAGATACCTATCAGTAGATTTTGGAATATCAGTATCAGGCACAGGAT
>JAQFZE010005388.1:0-10350 GCA_034695245.1 Dicyrtomina saundersi | reverse complement strand
TCACCGCATGGTTATTTTTTATTACAATGTGAGACTTTTTGAATCTCCTGCTTCTTTCAGTTTTTTGTATTTAGACTTACATCTGTAAGATGTCGCTACTTGTATGTGTAGTAGTTTCTCAAGTTAGTGTTCGAGTGTGTAAAAGCAGTAAAAGTGCTTACTTGGGACAGGACTCAAATATGTCAACAGTTGGGACAGTCGGTCCTTTGGGAAATTATGACGTTCAATTTTAAAGATAGCCGTTCACGTAATGTTAAAAAAAATGACAAAACGGGTGGGTCGGTCCTTAATCTAGCCATTTTTGGATGACATCATTTGTGGCCTATCTCTTACGATATCCATGTCGGTACACTCTAGTCTAGTGTTGTAATTTTTTCACAAGAACAATATTGTTTTGTAATTTTTTAGTTTGTGATTGTTTAAATTCAAAAACCTTAAAAAATATAGTTTGACTTTGACCTGTAGTATGTAGGCTCCTGTCCTTCGTAGCAGGGTAGGAGTTTGTTCACTAGGGTTATAATTTATAATACAGGCCATCTCCCATCTTTTAAGTATTAAGTGCTACAGGCCTACAGGGATTTCAGAGTTGACGGGGGAAGCGTAGAGAGAAGAACATGAATTAAATTCACTTCGTGGCGGTACCTTAACCACTACTAAGCTGTTAGGCCATTTATGATACTAATAATAAACATAATAATAATAGGTAATAACATTTTTTTCATAATATTGATTTCTGAAGTATGTAATAAACTCTTCTTGCTTTATTTGTTTGCTTTTTGGATATTGGATTTGAATTTTTGAATTCTGTGTACAGCATCAAAATATTATTTGAGTTATTTGTGGCCAAACTTGCAATTGTATTAAAATTGTGCAGATGTACCATCATAAATAAATAGGGTAGGGAGAGTGTCAAATTGTGGCCAGTGTTCTAAGAGTGACCCCACACTGTTGATTTGAAACTAGTCGATGTACATATAAGAAGAATGTATTTTTGGCTATAAAGTTCAAGGTTCAATTTACTGTTTCTGCAACTCAGAGTTTCAGAAGTTTTCAACTAATAATACTAATTTCATCGGGCGGCCACCATTTGGACACCGGCCACAATTACCCACTCTCACCCTACTCTGAATACTAAGAAATACTAACCTACCTCGACCACAATTAGATGTTTCAGTTTTATACCAAAAACTAAAACTTTTAATAATAATTATTAGTTATTTGCTCTTGGCTGTACTAAAGTATATGTGTATGTGTTTATATTATTATCATTGTATATTGCAAAGCTCGGCGCCTATACTACAATTAACTACAATATACGTATAAAAAAGGCAGGCAGGCAACAGGCAATTTTAATGAAAAGTAGGCAAGCCAATAGGCAGGCGAATCAAAAGTTCAAAATATAGGATACCTAGGCTAGGTAGGCAATAAAAAAATTCAATCTTGGCGGCAGACAAATTATGATAGGCATTTTATTCCTGTCAGGCATTGCATTGCCTCGATTTTGAGGACGAGAATAAAAACGCTTTTGGTGATTAAACAAAATTAAGAAATGAATAAAATAAATGAGAATAACAAAATAAAATCAATTATTTGTATTATTTATAAGTAATTTGCAGGCTGCATTAAATATTAAAGTTGAATATATAAAAATAGGCTGATATAAAAAAAAAGCTGTATATAGGCAAATAGGTAAAAAAAAGGAGATAGTTGGGCATCGTATTTTTTAAAAAAATAGGATAGGCGATATTATATAGGCTGATTTAAGTGCCGAGCTTTGGTATATTATGATATTATGCATATTTACAACATCTGGGATCTAAAAAACATCAGTCAGTATAGAATAGTGCATGACTATTTTAATAGACTAATTTAACCGTTTCGATAACATATATTATGATTGACGTTTCCCCAATACGATGTAGATGTAGTAGTCAGTGCAGTAGTGTAAGCTCCAGATTTGATAAACTATTTTATTTTACAAGTGATTGTTTTACATGCTTAGGTATGAGTGACTAGAATGGCATTGCAATTGAAGGTTAGACCTGCAAGTTGTCAGTCTACAATATACATCCTGCCGGACGAAACACACATTTTGGTACATTTTTGAATTTTTTTGTATGCTCAAATAAAGGTATGTAAACTCTTAAAGTTTTGTAGGTATGGTATTGAAATTACATCATTTTGCAAATCATGATCATCAATGAGGGTCCTGAAATTTTGAGTATCAGCACAATATGCGGGTTCAGTTGAACCAAAGATGATGAGGTGGTGATAACAAGATGAAATAAAGTAAATCAGATAGCACAAAATAAATAGAAATCTCATAAGATATTTTAATTTTATGGTATAAAATCTTTATTATTTCGTTTTATTTATTTTTTCATTACAAACAAGATTTTTTAACCTAATTTGTTAACAAGTCGATAAATTCTCAACTCTGTGTCAGTGTTAAATAAAAATTAGTAACGTTAACCAACTACTAATGTCGATTTTAGAATATTCTACTTATATCTACCTAATTATATAAAGTTAAAGTAGTGAATCACTTGGTATTGTTATACTGCGGGGTAAAACGTACGTAAAAACTTTAAAAGCTATTGTGTAATTAAATACCCTTGGCGGTAAGTAAATAAGTAACGATTAACGATAAACTATGTTTAGTATATTTGGATGCAAAAAGAAGTATCTACCTAGAGACTAAGTTAACACATCAACTAGTACTGTAAGTTTGGCTTTGGGTTAGAAGATCAGTTTGCAAGTTTAAAACGTACGAAATATCTCAATTCACCTAACTACTACGTCCGTGAATATTTAATAAAAATTTCAAATCCAGAAAAGAAATAAAATTATTATTAATTCATTTTGATCACACACTAAAGACCTACTTCACTACACACATGAGTACATAGTATTATGCACATACAGTAACGACAAAATGTTGCACGTTACACATGACTTTTGGTAATTTTATTTCTCCTTGCTCTCGTAAAATTATCTTAACCTTGATTAGTCGTCCTCATCCTTTCCTTTGCAATTTGTAAACGTATTACTTTTTTAGCATATTTTTTTCTCTCTTGTATCGAAATTGTAAACATATGAAAGAGACACGCTTGAAAAGTATTGTAGCAAAACCTTAACGCAGTACGTAACTCAGAAAATAATAATAATATATATGAATAATGATAATGTGAATGTGGAAGAAGTATTATTGTTATACAAAGTTTTTCAGAGCTCATTGTGGTTAATTGTGGTGTTTTTGTAAGTTGTAAGCTTCGCGGTTGAACAATATGATTTCGTAACAACACGCAATCTTCATTTTTTTTAGTTTTTAAGTTATTTCCTTTTTTAGTCATAAATGAGATATTGCCTACCATTTCCTATTACTATCACCTTTACTTTAGTTAGTAGCGATGGACTCTACTGCTACTACTAAATATTTTTCTTGACGATGAGGCCTCGTGCACTAAATTACCATCGTCATCCAATCGTTGTGACACATGATGTTCTTGCGTTGAAAAGTTATTATTAGATATACCGCTATCTGGTAAACGCATTGATCGGGGCATTAAGCGCTCATCATCGAAATCATCCTCTTCGTCTAATGGAGCAAACTCGACAATTTCGGTAGATGATCTATCAGCCACGGATCTAGCATTTCCAGGATAAGATGACACGATGGAAGAATCGTCATCCCTCCCCAAAGGATCATCCACAGCAAAGTCTACCATAACTTCCGTCATGGACCGAACATCCGTCATAGATTTTAATTCCGTATTCGTAGTTCCAGAGGAGAATTTACGGTAATTTCTTCGTGGTTTGGAGGGTGGATACGCCACGGAGGAGACTTCACTCTGTGAATCAGAGTAGAATCTAGATCCATCATAGTCTGGATCGGGAAGATCTTGATCAGGCGGAGCTAAGACTCTAATGATGACATCCCATTTCTCAGGTTCGAATAGTTTCTCATAGCGGGTATCCCTTCGGATTCTCTCATAGTCTTCTCGGACAGTAGCCTGTGTGAGAAGAGTTCGGAGCGTCGACTCAGTTGTAATAATTTGGCGCCACTTCTCTCGGTCATCCTCTGTAAGGACAGAGGCAGTTTCCGAGTCATAGTCAGTGGTGCCTGTGGTGATATCACTGGCAGTCTCGGGTGGAGGTGGTGGAGACTCTAAAACCCGAAGTAAAACCTTCCATCTCTCATTCCAAACCCTTGCGTCGTCCTCTTGTAGTTTTTGCATTGCACGGCTCACAGTTGTTCGGTCAACATCTTCACGGATCACGTCCGTTCTTCGACTGATCGTTTCACGATCCAACAGGGTGTAATGTGGCCGGATTGGAGCTTCTTCCACCACCGACCATCCTATTGATGAGGCAACATCCGTTGTTTCTGAACCTGTAAAAATCAAACCAAAAACATATTACAAGATGATCCTACTACTTACACCATACAATAACAAAACAATAATAACACAATTCCGTTTCCCTCACTTATTTACAAACTACTTAAACTATTATACCTTTTATGAATTATTAATTGCGAAATTTCTTTTTTTATTAAGAGTGAAACAAAGCAAATAAAAATAACTGAACATCAACTTGGAGCAGTAATAGTAATTATTGTTGATACGAATTATATATAATAGAGATTGGCATATTGATTAGACTAAACATTTGCCAACAAACGCCTATTTCCTGCAAACTCTAATCAAATTAAATTACAATCCACGTCTCCTCATCACCCTCATAAAACTGATAAAAATGAAGTTGCAAGAATCAGAGGATGAGTTATGGATAAGTTCATTAGTTCCTTCTTAATTCTCAATTACACCCTTGCATGAACTAAGTACCGTATGTCCACAATACCTACCATGCCACCAACCCCTCCTAATTTGCATAATAACAGAAAAACACAGCATATAAACACTGAATAAAAACAAAATAGCTAATTGATTCGTTCACAATGTGAGCATCCACCAACCTAGTATAACGCAAGCAGGGTAAGATACAATGCAAAAACATTGGAATGTGGAATGCGTCGATTCCCATTTCCATACGGGCTCGCTAGCACAGTAGATAAAATCAACAAAAAATTGTTTGAATAAATTATAGTAGACCTAGAGGGAAAAAACAGACTTGATCTGTTAATCGTATAAAATATAGGGATGAAACATGCAACTGATTATTTACGGGATCTAAAAACCCAAGTATTGTTCCTTGTTCACTCTTGGTTAACGTGATCTTGACTTGAACAGGGCACTATATGCAATCACAATTCATTACCATCTCCATACGCACTTTCTCACCTTCCAAGTATGAAAACAAGTTTTTTCCTTTGGCTTTCTCGTGTGGGCGCAATGGACGAGGCTGGTTTTGAAGTCTAGCTGATTCAGCTAGTAATAATAATAATACAGAACTGAAACTGGCTTATTATACAAGCTACATAGTGAAGTAATTATATACTATGTAAATCACTGTTTTTTAGCCAAAAATGTGTGGGAATACGAATAATACATGGCGGTCGTAGGACGCTTTACGTTTTACATTGTAGTAACTACAAAATGTAAACACCGCCGTGCCGCATGGAACATTGAATAGATGTGGATTGCATGGAACAGGAAAAATAATAGCACTCAAAATTTGGGAACGCTTCCCTACAACTTATCAGTTTTAGAACGTACCCGGAATACATAGTATATGTACACACAATAGTGGTACTTGAATAAAAACTTCATTTGAATAAAGAAATGAGTTCGTTGAGGTAAATGGACGTAAAGTGCATGCATACATTATCTTGATCTGTCTGCTGTGCTCTACAACGCATCGAAAGGATCACGGAGATTTCAAAAAAGGCAAAAACTATAAATCTAACGTGTTATTTATGCATCTACTGTCATAATCATAATTCACGCTTTTCTTTAAGCTTTCATCTGTAGCCTTCAAGATGATGATTCAAGTGCCTTGAATTTACATTTACTTTTACTAACTTACTTCATCTCTATCTGCGCTCATCTCCATATGCTTTAAGACTTTAAGCTCATCAGCATAAAATCATAATGATATAATAATAATTGTAATATAAATCGAAAGATTTGCTACAATTTTTGTGTATGATTTATAGTTTCATTTTTCTAACTATGGATGAAGAGAGATAGAGTGCTTAAAACTTTAAAAGGTATATATTTTCATGTATTAGGTATTGATGTTGGAATTGGAGTAATAGCAAAACTAATGGAGAGAAAAGATGCTCATACCTCTATCCCATTGATCATCATCTGGTACTGGATGACTTCGAATCACAACATCCCACTTAGGCTGCTCCTTCTTGTAGAATTGCGTCACTTCCCGTGTTCGCCTCTCCTCGTCTTCAATCAGTCTCTTTTCCACGATCGTCTAAAAACCAAAAGATCAGAACATGTCAATGTCAAGTAATGATAATGAGTAGTAGATGCTAAATCATTTCAAGGCACTATAGGTAGTATATACGCCTTTTTTTTTTACTTCATAGCTTGTATAGTTGATAGTAATTGGAACTAATCCTACAAGCGTATATGTATTATATAAATAGGAAAACGTTTTAGAATTCAAACGGTCTCTAAAGATATATTTTCAACCAGTACTGATATACCTATAATTACCTATACATATATCATGTACGAGGATCATTTATTACTTCTGTACATTGTACACATCGGTTTCAGTAAACAGGTCCTCCCTACCTATGGATTTTAATCTGAGCACTGGAAATAATTGAAGTGTACAAGTTACGTTGTCTGAACCGAAAACAGAAAAAATTGCGGCAACTCAATGATCATGCAGATTCTTCAGAGCTCACTTTTGAGTCTATCTGTGCATAGTACTAATCTTAGTCTGTGTTGGAATTTTCTGTAATGCGTCTCGCAGTGTAGAATCTCATTTTTCAAGAATTCAGACAACAGAGAATACACAGAAGGAAGTGAAAAAATTAAGGTGGTTTTTTTGTCTCACTTTGATCTCAGCGCTTTGCGCTTTTCAAATTCTCAAATTCCCTATTATATAAAGATAGGATTTTGTAAACGAGTGGATTGTTCTATCTAAACCGCAAATATAAATTGTACAAAGTCAAAGTCACTTACAATAAACGGTCAACCACATCAATCTGTAATCTGTATCTTTCAAACATTCAACCGATAAGGTTGATAGGTAATATATTTGACGATTTTCGATTTTTTTTCAAAAACCAAAAATCGATCTATAGACAAGGTATCAGTTATCATATTATATAATCTCCTGAGACCTGAGAAGCAATTGCAATTTGTAAATCTTGTGCATAGTAAATATTGTAATTCGTCAATCGTCGTGCTCGTGGAAAGGTGAATTTAGTGAAGGGAAGTGAAGGTAAAATTTGTAAATATATTTACGTATGATTATCTCTGTATTTTTACTTTTATGATTATACGTCTACAATACTACGAAGACTACTATACTATAAAAAGACGAACATATGTCATTACCTGTAAATAAACGTCATCGACGGTGTGAACAGAAACTTCAGGCTTCCGAGCCAGAGCAAGTGGTTGGGTGTACCTCGTCTCTGTATCGACATCTTCTTTGTCGACAACGGTAAGATTGTCGACGAGCTCAGTGTGCTGAACACTTCGACTCGGCACCTGTAACGCCACATCAATTACATACCGCTATACAATATTATTATCCATCCATTCCATTCTCGCTCGATTATGTTCATTTCACATTAGTCAAGAATTAAAAAAAACCGGGGACACCCATGCCTCATTGACTTATATCTATTCTGTTTCTGTTTTATTATCTTGTATCGTCTCTACTATACTACTGACTCAATGCTCCCCGACTTCCTACAATATCCTTTAGGCATTCTCTTGTAACAACTTTACCTAGTTTTATTTCAAGCTCACTCAGATTTAATTTCGCAGACATACGGTGCACATGTGGATTTGACAATATAAAATTTTATAATAATGTAATTGTACCTACTACTAAAATTGGTACCGGTACCGGCAACCGGAACCGGTGCCTACTGGGGTTCGGTGCTGGTTCGACATACCTATATTATCTAGATACGTCTAATTATATAATTAAATACACTTTTAACCAAGAAACAAAAATTATCCTGCCCCCTTCCAGGTCCGAAACAGTACAGTACTAACTGCACGATTTCATCCTTAATATGTGAGGTTTACAGCGATAAAAATGTTAATGTGGATATTAACGTTGCTGTACACTGATATGTGGGATACTAATGATTTTTTGGCGGCGAAGCGGTGATGGTGTTAACGGTGCGGTAGTAGGTAAGTTCAATGCGAAAAGATTTGCCCGAGTTACATTCACAAAGCCATGATGGCAATACTTATGGTTTATTGCTATTACGGCTAAAAGAAAAAAAATATGTGTTCCAGTTAGATACTAGACTAGACGGTTGCTGTTGCTATACAGGATATGTACAATCATAAGATCTGACTGAGGAGCACATCTGTATGAGTTACTTCACAGCTTGGTGGATACGTAAAGTGAACACATCCGTTGAAAATAATAAGCTTTCTGGGTCGATTCCTACTACTACATCATCAGATTCTCAATATAAATTTTTCAACACTCACGGTTTGGGAAATTTGGATTTACTGAACTATTATAGCTACACATGACATGACACATTCACAACACTCCACCTACATTCTCGGATTCTACACGCTTGCTTCTACTGACAGTTTTGCAGAAGGCTCTACTTCCAATCTCTAAGCCGCAGTAATTTTAACCACCTACATTGGACGTTGAAGGAATTTATACTATCAAAAACATGCTTAAAAAACGTTTCACGCAGGTTAAAATGTAGGTATTACAACTGTACTACGTTAGTAAACAAAAAGACAGTCTACCTGAAATTTTAGCTTTTGAAGGTGTGTATGCCTATAAGATTTACACATTCAACATTCAATATTTAATATGTCCACAAAATTCAGATTTAAGTTGGGTGTTTCGAACAAGACTCAAAGGTTCCCGGTTTTACTAAACGTGCTAATGGTGGTTTAAAGCGGGATGGGACGTCATATATGTAGAAGAGCTTACCCTTGGAACAGGCGGCGGAGCCCTTCTCCTTGGTGGTGCATGTAATTCTGGCACATGTGAATGAATAGCTACACCCGTCTCAACGGATGTAATTGACCCCGCATCCTCATCAGAGAATTGGACAAGAGATGGTTGTTTGGCAACACGAAGATTGACTGCAAATTGTGGTTTCTTCACGGCTGCAGGGATTAATTCAGAGTCCACTTGGACATGAGTGTCCGAGTACTCCGAAGACACCGTCTCTGGCCTGTGTTGATCTTCAATGGAGGAGGGGTAGTCAGATGCGAGGGTTTCCTCAAGAGGAACATCTGAGGAGGACTCTGTCGACAAGGCATGAACTCGGGGTATCTTAAGAGCGGAAAATGACTCAATCGTCGACAGTCTTTCACTTTCGTCTTCAACGGGCCTGTGTACGGGAGCAGTCGTAGAATACAGAACATTCAACATAGAACAGAGCATTGAGAATACAGTGAGGAGTCATTTTTTATGATTATGATTTAATAATACCGACGACTAACGATAAGATTTTAAAACAAGATGAAAAGATGAAGAGACAACTTTTTACTTTTCCTTTTCATTATGTCTTCACTTTGTTCGAATACATAATAATATGGGTAGTAATGTGTAAATGTGTCCTATTAGTTTTGTGTGTATAGAAATAAGTTGTAGGCATTCACTACTTCGTGATGATAAATTCTAGACGACACATCTCCTACAAGTGTTATACATCTTTCGCTCATTTATTTCCCATGTACAATATTTCTTGTTTTAATCCTCTAATGAGTTTTGCGCTAGCTCAAAACTCTGCTCCACATAAGAAGACACACTGTTCATTATTTTTATTCTTAAGTCTGTCCTAACCCCTAACAGTATAGTGTATACTCTAAAGTCGTAACTCTTACTTAATTCTAACCACTTGGATATTCAAGCTACTTGGTTCCATTTAAAATATAATAAGGAGGCGAGAGGCAAAGGTGGTCCTCTGGAAATAAATGGAATAAAATGACTAATCTCTGAATCCTGCTGTTTCCTCTTTTAGTTTTCTCTGTCTGTAGACAGCAGACTTCTTCTTCTTCTATCACAACCTATCACACAATATTATTATACTTTTTGTCACTGGAACTGAAACAGATACGATAAGATACAGAAACTGAAATCTAAAGTTAGTTGCAAAAGGTTCTAACTTTGAATTTTCTCATTTTATCACGCGGATAAATAAATCTTTTAGCGCCTTAGATGACAAGTAAATTTTATTATTGAGACTTTCTATAC
>JAQFZE010005387.1:0-10351 GCA_034695245.1 Dicyrtomina saundersi | reverse complement strand
GACCCTTTCAATTTACCACTTTATACCAGTATATGTCAGTATGTGCCAATGTGCCACTAAAATAGTATTTACCACCCCTGGTATTTACCATGATATTTACCACAGTGGTATTTACCACGGCCGAACCCTGGAATCACTGCAAATTATACTTCCAAGAATTTGTTCAATTCAGTGGCAATTTATGGTTACGGATATTATTATGTACTATTAAAACGCATAGTTGAACTTGATTAGTTGAATAACGCATAGCCCTTGCCCTAACGGAAGCCTCAACTACTTAGTACGCCGGATAAAATTCAACTAAAAAAACAAACTCCTTTATAATAATGTATTTTGGAATTTTAGATCGCACTTATCTAGAAAAATAAGTCCATGTAATCTGAACAAACGTGCATAATTAAAGACCCAAGTTTTGATAAAGCAGAAGATTGCGAAGCATACATGTCACATGTAAGGGCTACCTCCAAATCGGCATAATAAAATAAATTAAAATTATTATACCATTTTAATAAGTATATTGTGGATTCATTTCGACGAATATTTGTATGGATACTGATATCTAATATCTACCCTTACCACTGCTAAGAATTAATTTAGTGTCAGTTTCAACAAAAAATCTTCAGGAAGTATCTTTTATTTCAGGAATTCTCTTTTTGACGAATGTTTGAGGAAGTAAGATCCACCTTTAGACATATTGGCATTTAATTTCTAACACATCAACTCATTTGGAATTATTTGATGGTAACTATTTATTTGCCTCGCCCTAAAGTCATTGTACATTCTGAGAAAATACCTATGCATTTTAAATTAGATGAGTTTGAAACTTGTCAATTTTAATGCCAGTTTACATTAACATTGCAATTGCAGTGTCAGAGGCATGCAAAAACAAATATAATTCACTGTCAGCAAACACAAAAACAAGTCTTAACAACATCTGTCAGTTGAAATTCCAGTTCCTACACAAACTAATGCAATTACCAAATTAAATTGAAAAACTGTAGTTTAACCAACATAAATAGCTACAACGATTTAAAACAGAGGGTGGAAAAACTTATTATAAAACGTATATTTCGGATTTGTAAGAAGGACTTTACTAACATGAAAATTAAATTCAGAATGTGAAGCACAATAGGTGGCCACTAAAGAATCATGATGTGATTATGATTACTCTCCATTATGATACTTAACAATACTTCGTACAAACGTCACTACATTTTCAATCGAATTTTTTTTAACTAATTAACCCTCTCATCCCTTCATGACGAATGACAATGGTTGTCTGGTAGTATAGCGAATATATGCAAAACAATAAAATATAGAATCATAACTTTCAGTCTTTATTTTTTACTTTTCATTTGCGCATGCTTACACTCCACTACCTACATCCGACATTGAAGACACTGAATTCCTACACCAGTGAGGCATAAAAAAATGAATAAACAATAAGAGCATCCAACTCCCAACTGTGTTCGATCTAATTATTGAATGCCAGAGCATGAATAGACACATGCAGACTGCCAATCAAAGCCTTCCAATGTTTTATTTTCTGCTCTTAGTCATTTTTTTCCCAATGGAATGTGAACAGATAGGATATTTTACCCGATTACAGCTATGAACACACAGAACAATATTTCCTAATCTTGACTGCATCCATACCACACCAACAGCTTGAACCATGCAGTTAGCACAACTACGGTTGAACTACATGGTACGAATACAAATACAGTACTCCCTCAGTCCCTCGCATGATCCTCGAAGTTATACCAAGTTCCGAGTTACGATACCTCAAAGTTATGATATTTTTTGAGCTGATATAATATTGAAAAGCAAACGCACTACAGTTTGAAAATGTAAACACTTCTTTGAGTGTACATAAATTTAAAATGTAAAAATAATTTAAAGTGAACTCAAATCCAATACATCTCCTTATTTTTGGTCAACATTATTATTCCCTACGTTGTAACCATAAATTCAAAGAAATCATTACCTCATAAGTTGTGATATTTGACAAACACAGTGCATGGATTTATCGTCATCATATCCCAAAACCCACATTGACATGTCTATTTTCTGCAAAAGTTTAATTCAAAATTCATAATACTAATTTTTATGCTATCAAAAAGTTACCAGAAGAAGATTCGACTGGGCGACTCAAAATTTAAGCATTTTGCCCTTTTTCAGTTTTTATTTTATTCCTACTCTACCCTGTACCCATCGTCAGTATAATACCACTTACCACAAACCATGTTACACGTTCATAGAGAATATTAAAATGTGTAACAGAGCCAGGACTGAAGCTATTAATAATAATACATCGTAACTTTATACGACACCATATCTAGTCATACTCATAAACTTATAAGCTCGCCTATGCCTATACTTATTCTTAGGTCGTATTTATTTCCATGCATCTTATTTAGATACTCCACTGACTGCAGCATTTAATATTCATTTGATTACATACCTATTACCTAGGTAAGTGCACAAGCACTAAGCACGCTAAGCAGATACTAGGCACATACACTAGTACATAAACCTTTTATCCACGGCCAATAACAGTTTTATTACTATGCTATATGCTTTACTTACTTTACTATAAGATCAGCAATAGACATAGGTATAGGTAACGTAAAGCTTCTAATAAGTCTCGGGTCTCTAATAACTCCCGGGTCTGTGGATAAGTTTGACATAACGGGTTTCAATAGATTTGTTATGCATTTTTGCTAATTAACTTGCGCTTCTTAAGTTACTCCCAGAACTGTGGTTTAGTTTGACCTAACTCCCGGGTCTGTGTCTAAGTTTGGTCTAACTCACCCCGGGAGTTATTAGAAGCTTTAAGGTACTTGTTTTTATCTTAAAAGGAGGAACTTTTTGCATTAGACAGTTTTTTGATAATATCAATTACATAGTTAATAAATAGCAATAGTTTGTTGGAACAGGAACCTAACCTAATACTTAGCTATGCAGAGATTAAAAAGTCATAAGTTTAAATGCCAACAATGAAAAATGGTTACGCAAAATAAGGGAAAAAAGAATTGGTGCTTTAAGTAAATTAAACCGAAGTCATATTGGTAATCGGACACTAGTAAAAGTTGAGTCAATGATAATTTTTGAAAATTTTAGATACAATTTTTTTGAGCCTATTCAGTTGTAGAGGAGTCTTAATGGCGGTGTAAGAAGGCAGTGAGTGTGGCTGGAGCGGAAGAATTTGTGGAATGCGAAAATGATAACTCTTGAAAAGGAAGGGGAGTATGAGGTGGTATGCAGCCCAAGAGATAAAGCTCAATCGTTTTTTCCCATGTGTTTCAAGGTAGGTTTATACATACGAGGGTGAGGGGATGCCCGTCGTCAGTAATCAAACTACTTGATTATTTCCTTCTGGCAATTTCATTATGTCTATCCTTCCGTTCTTGTATAGCTATAGAGATTACACGGACATCTAAAAGTATACTTTATCCTACTCGTCTCGTTACAGAATCTTTAGTACATAAAAAAGCAAAACAACATCCGCACGCTAATACAAAATAAAATGGTTTCATATACACAAATCACAAAAGACTCGTACATCACTATTCCCACAAGACATTTAAGAAGAGTCAAAAAGAGGCACAAAATCAAATCAAACAAACATCCAAAATAGTTCAGATCGCAAAATATAAAATCAAAGATTGATTCAGGAATTAAAGTAGCAATGATTCAAATTCAAATGATAAAATAAATCGATTCGGATGTAACTTGACATCTCCATCTCGAATACGATGGGAAGACAAGACATAATGTAAAGAATATAGACAAGGGAGTGAAAATTATGACTGCTCTGATGGACCAAGAAGTTAACGCTACAGCGACTACAACCAACGACCAACGACGAGCAAGATTTCATTTTGGAAGCTGACAGAGATGAAATTTTATAAAAAATAGTTTTTGAACCAACCTGTCCCGTGGGTCAATCCAAGACGTTTGTTGACTATTATGATCAATAAAATAAATTTTCCCGTCAAAATCCCGGGCCATGTCCCATCCGGCAGGGAGAGGAATCTCTCCATTTCGTTTTTTGGGCATGATGCACTCAACACTTCGCCAAAATCCACACTAAGTTGGCCCTCTCGGTAAGCACAACACTTCGTCCGACCCACTACGCCATGTTACATTCCTCTGGATATACTGCCTCCAGCCTATCCTACAGTGTAACACTTCACACACCGTCTCGTCTATCTATACTATTTAGTCTCAGATACACTTCCCATCTGTGTTGCACTCTTCTCTCGCTCTCTCTCTATCCTCTGCTCGTCGCTCACTAGCCTGGCTGTAGTAGTGTAGTAGAGCTCACGTCTCTCGTCCTCAGCTTGGTGTTTGTGGGCTCTTGGGTAGCACAACTTTGTAATCGGACAACTAAACTCTCAGGGAAATCCACATTCCTCACCACCCTCCAAAATATCAAAAATCCCCTTATTACTCGTATAAACACAGACACATTGCTCATTACATTACTACTTAGTTAGTTCCTCGTCTTCGTGTACAATTCCACACATCCGCACTATTCCCCAGCTACGTACGTATATGGGGACGACGCAGCTTATAGGCACGACTCACATTCCGGAGCTATGCATCCACTGCTACAACTATTATTACCTTTAATGGGTCTTGCAATTATTATGTAATACAGTTTAGGGGAGGTGGAGTCTGGAAAAAATGACACCGTATCCCTTGTATTAATCATGTAATCTGTATGACATTGGGGAGGGTGGGGTAAAATTTGAGGAATTTCGTATTAAGTAATAGTTGCAACACCCCTAAACTAACTATTTTAGCATCACCGCCGGGCGTGGGGGTTACCAATAAGTTGCTAATTCTTTCTTAATATACATTAAACTAGAAGTAAGGCCAGTTGCCAGCAACTGGATTTTGTTGTATGGACCATCTCGGTCTGTGAAACTGCGCAGTTTTTTAAAAAATTTGTTCCACAGACCGAGTCGACCCATGCAACAAAATCTAGTTGCTGGCAACTGGTCTTACTTCTAGTTATTGTATATACCTACTAGTATTCTTATTTGCAGTAATTTATCAATAGTGGGGGGCGCTGCGCTCCCCACGCAAGCATATTAATACGTAATAATCTCCAGAAGATATCGGTGGATGTGCTACGTGGCTGATACATCATACCCTCACCCTTGCAAGTCTGTTGGTAAGTAACATGGAGCTTACTGGGATGCGCCCCCCCCCCCCCGCTAGCGTCACCTATTAATATGTAATCATACTTGTCTTCCAGAATGTGACAATACGGGAGCCAGTTTGTCTTTGGCTATAGGCTTCAATGTTTGGTGGGGGACAGTTGGAAAATGAACTACAAAATTCAATAGTCAGAAATATATAGATGAAGAAAATCAAAATGCTAAATAATTGCAATCAATGTTTTTTTTAATATTACTATTCAACTTCTGACATTTGAATATAAAAAATTAACCGTCTTTGTTTACTGTGAATGTCGGCTACGTCTATGACAACAGTAAGTGTGCAGTAAGTGTCGAATTGAGTGGTTTGGTTGATCAAAGTAGTAATAAAAAATACTTTTTACACTATTAGTATTTTATGCACGCTCCCATAGCCATCAACATTCAAAATCGTAATTCTCGCCGTCTGCTGTTAATGTGGCCGTGGAACTTGCTGTGCACACAGCTGTTACCATGGAGTACATGCATTGTTGAATGATTTTGCGTACGCTACTGTATATGATAGTGTCGCACAGTACTGAACTTCGATCAAACACTCACGCTCCACTCTCACACTGTACACTTACTGTTGTCATAGCCTTAGCCGACATTCAAAGTAAACGATGGTTCATTTTTTGAGGGGGATTACTTGCCTCACGGCAACCAAAACGAATTCCACAACCAATATATTATAATCATTCCTTTTTCAACTTCTTATTGCGACTTTACTATTGCGTATGCTATGCGCTAAGTCAGCACTAAAATTATTTTGTACTTTTATTACCACTGTTGTCATGGTAATAGTCGTAGTGAGAAGGGAATGGAAGTCACGCACTTATCTTTCCTCAGATCTTTGCTCATCCATCAGACAACCTTAGCCATCTAACAGAAAAGAAGAAGACCCATGGAAAGAGATAACCAGGAAGACTGCTCATCCATTCTCCTGCCGTTCAACTGGGTGCCGTAAAAGAAACTCCAAGAAGCGAAGCCCTAGAGCGAAATGCCATCCCAGGAGCAGCGAGGAAGAAGGGCGAGGGGCGAGTCCTTCTGGAGTCTGCAGTTAGCACTTGGGAGAACACATTATACGCTATTTCACTCATAAAATTATAAAAATTTTCGACGGTGATCCTCGTGGGGAGGGGAGAAGAAGATGGAGACGCCGAGAATCCGAAGATTACAAGGGGATCAACCCCATGGTCCGTGTTGGTGCCAGCATCAACCTAAAATAAATAAAAGAAAACATAAATGTGAAAACTTCTACATTTACTTATTTTTATTGGCGTTCGTAACCGTGTTCTTCTTCCCAATCTACAAGTTTTGCAGTGGTATATTTTCTTAAAATTAAACCGAGGTCAATAGACCAGAATATCAATATGTAAACCTAAAATTAAGCTGTGTCAAATTTACCTGTAAACCAATCTGGAAATGGATCTGGAACTTCCTTCGTACCGCTCCGGCGGTACGCGTAAGCCTAAATCGTAATGTAATGTAACTTGTACTGTATTGGACGAAACCTAAAAACAAAGCAAAAATTACAAATATTAATCAACATTCATTCTTTTGCCCCCAGCCTCCAGCTGGAAGGGAAACTTTATCATTTCATTTTCGAATTTATGATTTCATTCCTGACTTGAATTTAATATATATTTATCCTTAAACTTACCTCGTGTTCTCCGCTTGTTGTGTTTCCTCATTCACTATTGGCAAACCAAATTGATTCTCACCAAACTTCATAACCTAAAAATATAAGATCAAAAACTAAAATTAAGTAAAATAAAATTTCATGATTGGCATCATTAGTCGTCGGGCTGAAGTTCATCGAACTCCCCGTACGTAATCTAGGGACTGGCATAGGTTCACCCATAAGAATAAAAAGCATATAAATTTTGCAAAATTGAAGGAAGGGCGAGGATGCAAACCCGTGACCTGGATTGTCCCACTTGGTTCCTCTTCACCTCCTGTAGTGTTGGCGACGGATGTTCACATGCGGTGGATTCCTCCACCGCCACCGACCATCCTTCCCCCGAGCAAGTCTCCTAACTTATTTATTCGGCAAAATTATTTGGACTTCAACTAAAATAAAAGTTAAAATTAAAATAAAATTCTAAACTAAACTCGCCTTTATATTTAGATCAAAAATTCAAGACTGGCGGTGGCGTTGGAGTGGGTGGTGTTGTGCGAGGTGTGCCTGTCACTTGGAACGCTCTCGTCAGCGGGCACATCTTGACACCGCGCTCATTCACTTCAATGCGTGCGAGATCTGGAAGGACGAGCCACGTCCTCGACCACCGCACTGCCACGTCTTCCTGAAATCAACGTAAAATAAAAATAAAACTAATCCGTTCACCACTTTTAACCATTGGCAAAATAAAAGAATCAAAATTTCCGTGGCTGACCGGATTGCCATGATCTGGCCCCGGTAGTTTCGGCTGTGCACTTGGTTTGTTTTCCTCGTACAGTCGACAGACTACAGCCGTCCTTCAGGCATCCGGGAGCTCGTGGTGGCGAAACCGAGACATGGATTCCAATTCCAAATCCCGGTTTCCAACTACCGAGCTACAAGCCACTATAAATTAAACAGAACAAGATAAGACTCAAATACTAAAACTAAAACTATGATTTGCATGAAATTCAAATATAAGCAGCATTAGAATTCCTAACTTTCAAGTATTCTTCGGTGGGACTTGTCATTTTACATTCTTCAACCGTAGACATCCCCCCCCCAAGGATTCATTGGCCTAACCAATGTGGTGGACACCCCTACCATCTGATACCATCATAAATGTTAACTTGTAAATATTTCAATTCAGAAAATAAACCCAAAACATTCAAATTTTCATCCAATCCGAACTAAGGAGTTGCGGAGGTAAGGTAAACTCACGTATGGATTTCCCGACCGGCTCATAAATCCATTTGAGATTTCCATACGCGTTTTAGTAGTCAACTCTAACAATCAACAAAGACTGTTCACGGTAACAACTCTCCTAGAGTTTGCAGACTCAAACAGGACAAAAATAATCAAAAAACTATTTGCGCGGATACGAACCCTAAATCTCTGGGATGGGATGCGGAGACATCGACCATGTCTTTATCCGTACATTGACTCGTGCAAGCGTATATTATCATATAGTGAATCAATAATGACGATCCCCACCCAAGATTCAAGCTTCATCTTAAGCATTTATCATAGAGATTCTCCAACAGTGCAACATCACCAAACCCAAACCAACTGCACTCCACTCTCATACCATTTACTACTTTACGACTCGGACTTCGGACAAGTACGGTTTAACTTGATTGTTAACTAGTTTAGTTCGTGTGAGAGTTGGTTGCGTCTTGCTTCGCTTTAATTTTGTGAATTGCTCACTTCCATGCGTCTCATTCCATCGTAACACACAATAACAAATTATGCATAAATACTTGTCGATCAATCCTCTCCAATTCCAATGCAATGTCTATGTAATAAAGGTGACTGAGAAAATGAGTTGCTGTGAGTTGTAAATATGGGTGGGAGCTTAAAACTGAGTCGTCCTATCTAGTAAAGGTTGTACTTTTCTTCGGCGGACATGCACAAGCTCGGCCAGGAGAAAAGTTTCCACTTTGAATTTTTTTTTCAATTTAAAATTGTGTTTTCGACAATATGTTAACCTCTAACTAATTATATAATACTCTATCTAAATGAAGCTTAAAATGGTAAATGGGTTGATCATAATTAACAAATTTAATCAGTGGCTAGTGAAACAATTAAAACTTCGATAAATACGATTCAATTGCACATATATTAAACCATTAGTAGGGTGAGAGTGCCTAATTGTGGCCATCCTCAAATTGTGGCCAGCCGCTCTATTTGACGCGCATGTCTCAGCATATACAATTTATGTTACGGCATAGAGAGATACTGGTGTGTACTAGCTACACTCAAATTTAAGGCGCCAAAATCAAATCAGTGAGACCAAACAAAATTGACAAAATTGGTCCACCCGACTTCCCGATTTTGCGTATTTAAAGTAGCCTAGTTCAAATTTAATTCAAAACCTACGGCAGTATCTTTTAAGTTGAAACTTTTCATGAGTAATGATCAACTAATATAAGTAAGTAATCTTCGTTACTAGATTGAAATTTTATTTTTCGAGATAAAAGTAAAAGTTGAAAAACTGAAATGCTCCATTTTTCACCGAAGTGCTGTAATTGTGGCCACTGCAGATGCTTAAATGTAGCCGGGTCTAAACTTACTAAATTACAAGGTTTCTTGCATGAATCACCAAGATTAAGACTAACAAGAAATACAAAATATTTCGGTTCGTTTCCGAGCAATTTCACGTTGATTTGATATATTTTCGACGGGTTCAACCATCCTAACATGTTTAGCATTGTAGCAAACGGAGAGATTCTACGAGCCAACCATAATGCAAATAATGGCATCATTTATAGAATATGGGATTGTATATTAAGCAAAGTAGTAATTTTGACGCATTAAACAATCAAATTGATAGTGTGTGTGTTAGCTAATAAGACGTTAGAAAGATGTAATCGTTAGGTAACTGAGACTAGCGAGACACTGCGAGAATCTCCAGATCATCAACAGCTTCAGCATGAGAAAAGCAGATATGCTTATAGCTGCTCATGGATGCAAGTTGTGCAATTTTCTTTGAAAATGATAGTCTAAAACTGCCTTAACATATTGGGTTCGGAAATTGTATTGAAATACAGAAATTGAAGGATGGCCACAATTACGACTAACCCGGCCACAATTAGGGCACTTTAGAGAATTTTCAAAAATCCCGAATTTGTAAACATACCTTCTTGCATCTTGAAAGCCCTATGATTTGCATTCACGATTATTTTTACTCTTATTAAACGAGCTTCAGCCAACAATTCTACGCGTAAGGTTTTCTCTGCGAGCCCTGGTTTAGAAGTTATGGTTTTCGAAGATTTGACTGTTATGAACCCGGCCACAATTAGGCTCTCTCACCCTATATATTAAAGTTGTTGAAGGAAGGCTAGTGGGCTCAATGGTGCACGGTGCACGCCGAGATACGAGTTATCGATGAGCGAAAAGCATATTATAAGTGTGGTGGTTTACTACCACTGACACCGCACTAGGGACTTATTAGAGAAGTCATATGAGAGTAAATACACGA
>JAQFZE010005386.1:0-10352 GCA_034695245.1 Dicyrtomina saundersi | reverse complement strand
CAATTAAGCAGTTGCACTCTGCTGCAATAATTAATTGTGTTCAAAATATGTCTAACATTAAAACATAATTTTGGAGTTAGCTGAAAGATAAATTTTATGAACCTAAACTACTGCTCTAGTAGTTCTAGCCAGAAATTATAAAATTGACAGTAACAATGACAAAGAAGGTTACAAAAACAAAAGAGGTAATTCAAAATTTATAGCAAAGCTCACTATTAAGTAATGTCAGACAATCTTAAATAATTTTCATTGGTCCTATAATGCCATCTTCATTTTTTTGACGTTGACCTACAGATGTAGGTAATCTCTTGAAAAATTTTTGACGGCGCTAAAGCTGACTTCCTGAAAACCTCTACCTACAGCAACTGAAATTGATCAATGGAATATGGAATATAGTTCAGCAAAAATGATGTCACGTGAGACAACCTGTTAGAATTATTTAATTATAAGATTTTTGACCTTTGTTTAGAATACCAAGTTTTTTTGGACTTTGGAATCTCAAATGAATTTGGATTTATTAAATCGTTGTTTTGGTTGATGATGACCACTGATTGGTAATTACAGCAGAATTCCAGTTAAAAATCGACTTGTCACTTAATTATTCTTATCTTGGTACATATTACTCAAGTTTGTTAAAAGTTTTGACTTCTCAGGGAAAGCACTTTATAAGTTCACATCTATTTAAGACACCCTTGTTTCTACTCCATATCATAAACACCCGACATCTTTGGACCGCAAGAACCTGAGGATGGCATTTATTATTTTAAGTGGCGTACCACCGCCCCCGTTTTAAAATATTTTCATAATTATGTCAGGCGTCTATTTGATATTGCCTATGGATTCAAAGTCTAAAAACTTACGTCTGTGTATATTACGTACCTACAACTATACATATATTATTTTGTCACTTTTATAAGTTTAATGCATTTGCCTTATCCCTATTATTTTAAGTTAAATAAAACATCTGCTGGAATCTTAATATGGTTTGGATTATTTAACGACATTTATTTTCATTGGCGAATAAAGTATAATAAGCGTTTACTTTCTACATAAATATTCCATTTTGACCCTTTTAAAGTTTGTGTGTATATAACAAACAATACTTGTGTAGTAACTTCATTACCAACTTTTAACTTTTTGGATATACATACAATGAGTGCATTTTTTACCTCTGAAGAATAGGTTCTATCTTCAGTTAAAGCAACAATTTTTTTAAATTTATTAAAACACATTGTTGTCTATGAAAATGCAGTATTTTAAAGTACGCTGATCTGATGTTATGGGATTCTCAGGTTTCGTGTGTTGTAATATTTGTTTTTTGACATCAAAATATTGAATAATTAATTATTTGGCAACACTTAATAACTAAACGCCAGTTATAGTTTAATACATTTTTACACGTGAAGTGTTGACCAGATGTATACAGCATATTATCTTGTATAAACTTAATTTTCTAAATTCATAACAGTGAGCAACAGTCTCAAGGGATGTCAGGGATTTGACTATTTTAAAACTTAAGCATGTTAAATTAGGCCGAAACGTATGTTCACAAAAATTAAACACCTGCCACATACTCTGCAAATGTAATTACAATTGACATTTTTGTAAGCGGCGCACCATTGTTGTTTTAATAATATTCTAAAATTATATTTCATAGCGTTAGCGCTCAAAAAGCTGAAACAAATTATAATTAGACGCTTTAGATTTAAAAATAAATAAATTAGCGCACGTTGAATATCGCTCTTCGCAGTTGATTAAAATCAGAAAAATTAATGAGATCACTATTGTTATACACTGCAGTGTAAAATTAAACGGCATTGACCATGAAATTAGCAATCTCAAATAGATTTATGTAAATGTAATTTTCATTGTCGAACGATTTGTTGCATTAGATTGTTATACGCCATCAACTACTTAATTTTGCCGCTACTAACTTAGAACAGGTGAATTAAAACTATCAAATACTTTCTTAAAGCGGCGTACAATTTCTTTAACGATCATTTTATTTTATTAGTAGGTACATTCCATATTGAGCTATTTGTTAAAAATTATTTGCAACTTGCCATAACGATACAAACATGTGTTTAATGTTTAAGCCTAATGTTCTAATGAAACCTTAATTAAATAAGCTGTGAGGCATTGAAAATGGTTTGAAGAAAAATTATGTCAATTCTAATTTTTTACTAATTTTAATAATTTATTTCTATAGCTAATTTTCCACGATAGTAGTCAAATAGTTGTGTTAAGTTTATAATATAAAAGAGCGACCCAACAAAAAACTGTAGAAGATGTGTATGGAATCTGACGTAAGTTTCCATTAAATAAATTGCGTAATAACAAGTGTGAGGTATTAATGTAGGTAGCCAATTTCTACAGCTTTTTGAGTCTATAAATGCATGCATGTGTATTGCAAGTTTATGTACTTACATTTGCTATGAGACGAGAACACAATAGACAATAATAACGCTTTACTCATTGATTAATTTTATCACAAATGCTAAATTTGTTTAGAACTAACTCACTAACTAAAAAGAGAACGTAGTTAAATTTAATCACACTAGCACACAGTTGTACTTGCCCAAAAGACAGTAACAAAAATAGAGTGTTTCACAAAAAGTATTTACAATTTGTTTCCAGATTTATCAAATTTAATAAGATTTGATTCTTTAAAATGCTTAGACGCTTAACAAAAACCATCTTAAAAAAAAAGTACATGGAATTGAAAAATTAAAATTGATTTTGCGTAGTCCATTCTATGTGTAATTTGCTTGATTTAATCTCAAAATAAATTCGACAGTGGACAGTTTCGTTCGGGACAGGATAGGGTTACAGAACGGGACGGGACAAGCGTTTTCTGTACTGATTTGTGCCATTAATTGCTAGGCACAGAAAAGAGTTAATCCAAGCAGAAATAGCAAAATGAAGAAGAAGGAAGGTATTCAAGTGAGGCTTTGTCTTTTACTTTTCTTTACCTTAGCTTTGAGAAGGTGACAAAAAATGACTTCAGCCCGTGCCCTTCACTACTGTTTCCTTCCTCCATTATCCTTGCCCCCTGAGGGTGGCGAGGATCGAGACGAGATACTGATAAGCAAATACCAGAAGTCAGCTCTATATGACCAACCGCGTGAAGCCCGCTGTTTCTCAAACAAAGTAAAGTCCCAAACTGAGCGTGATACAATAGACATGTAAATTGGTTCAGCATAAGCGAGTGAGGAGGACGAACAGAAATAAACAACCTCCTCTGTCGCTCACCAAAATCACTTTCCTTTTGTAGTACCTCGATAAGTGCTTTTTGAGTTTGTACACAAACTGCAAAATTTATAAAACGTTTACACAAGGAATTAGAAAACAAATGAAAACTTTTACAAACGACGTACAACCGAGTTTTAAAAGTTTAATTTTAAATGTTTTACAATTGGTATATCTTACTGAAAACTATTTTCCGTCTATCCTAAACAAAACGACTTAGTGGATTAGCTGAAGAGGAAGAATAATTTGTTATAAATTATACAATTTTTAAGATGAAAATATAAATTAGTAACATCCATTCGTATGTATTCGTATACGTATAAGTGACATCAATTTAGCCATAATTTTGCATTTAAATTAATGTCAGTTTCTTATCGTTTGAATTTAGTTTAATACGTGTACGACATGTACATAATTGCAAAGCACAGATTTACCGTTTATCTATGTTGCATTCCGTAACAAACGGCGAAGTAGCCGTTGACACCTTTTTGACAATGAGTTTTCTCTCTCAATAAGCTCTCCTTACACTTATTTTTTTACTGAGGTTGACGAAACAAACCAAAAATTCAACAAATTATCCACTAATGATTCTCCGCAGATAACTGTAGGGGCATATTATTAATTTTAGTTTTAATATGTTATAACATGTTTAAGTCTGAAATTTTGAAGAGTAAACATTATCTTATTAACAAGGTTTTAAAAATTACTAAAGTGTCTATTTAAACGGTTTCAGGGCCCTAATTGTTTAATTTTTGGCAAATTGTTTTAGATGGTTTAGATAAAAATGAATATGAACCATTTTGTTTCATAACAGATGATGTAGGTACATACTTTCTAGAGCAAACCACGCTGACTGCACCAATTACGTATTACTTACAGTGATAAGAAAGACAAATAAAAGGTTACCTCAATCGAGGATAACCAAGTTCATAAACCAGGTATGAAATGCGCTTCATACGTTTTTAGAACATTAGTTTTTATTTGTTCCCCAACGAAATACACCAGCCATGGCAAACGTGTACTCAACACTGTTATTCGACCACTAAAATGAAAACATAACGGCGTAGAAGCTAATAAAATGTGCAATTCCACCAAAAAAGGTGTAATTACATCGAGCGGTTTTAGAACTGCTTGTAAAACAGCTTAAAGTGTTTAATGTTTTCAAGGCAATAATTCCCATTAAGTTTAAACTCATCGTCAGTTAAAATTAGTTTTGAGCTTTTGAAATACACCAATTTTTTTGGTCGCTAAAATGCCTATTTTTTGACGTGTTTTAAAATTTTCAAAATTTTTTTCAAACGTTTGAAATTTTTTAATCTAAAAATAAAGATTGATTTTTTTACCTGCATTTCAGTACGCAAGTAAATTTTTTTATAAATACTTCGACGCTGAATAAAAATATGAAAAAAATAAAATAAATGCGCTATGAATTTTACTACCAGAAACTGTTAACAACTCAAAATCGTTTAATATGCACCTGTTTTGGTGAAAGGCTACAAATAATCATAATCAGTAGCAACTAAATTATGTAGAACATTGTGAATTATGTCGTTAGTGCAAATAAACAGCAGCATTGAAATCTTCAGAAATTTCATTAAATGATCATCCACAAATGTCTTCCTCGGCTAGTTCAATGGGTCTATTTGGCTGCTCATGACATACTATGTTAAGTAATTATATCTTATTACGCAATGATTAGGCTAATGACAGAAGTTCGTCGATAGGGTAAAAAATTGATCATTTTTTGATTAGGTCATTTATGGATGATTTTTAACACATACTTTACGCAATTTTTTGTGAGATGCTGGCAGCAAAAACTGTAACAAGCTTGTAACCTAATCAACTAGCCGAATCTGCGGCTGTATAAAGGTAACTAACAGTAAAAAGGCCGGAATGGCCATAAGCAATTTTGGGCAAATCCCAATAGACCCCCAATCTCTTATTTTTCATTATGTAAACGGGAGCTTGAGGTTCCTTGGCTCATCGTAGGCCCCTTAATCGCCAAACCTCGTTATTAAAAAAACTGGCCTCAAAGAGCAAGTAGCCTGTCTTTTGTTACTATAACGCAGTTCATTTCAGAATTACATTGTTCTTGTATGCAAGTGTATTCAGTTTTCAGTTAAACAAATAACCATAATCTTGTGGATAATTTTACCTACTATTTTATAACACATTTTAAAATGTATTTTTTCTTTTTTATTAAATATGTTATTTCTATAATTTCTGATAAAATTGAACAAAAAACCTACCTGAGAAACGTTGAGTGGCCTAAAAGTAAAAATGCTTTTAAAAAATCAGGTTGCAAAAGTGATGAGGAATTACAGACTTAGTCCACTTTTCGCAAAGCTTACATTTTGTAGTTTCTAATTTTAAAGATCAAAAGTATAATGTTTTAACATTCTTTGGGTGAAACACAATTTTGAAATAGCAATAATTGACGAACTATTTTTCGACCAGACAAAAGAATGCTCCAATACTTTCTTTATCTTCAGAGTGACGAAGTTAACAGAACTTCAACTTTAAAGTGTACAATTTGTGGTATGGTGTCTAACTAAACTTTGTTTTGAAGCTCCCCTCTTGATACCCTATTTTGTATAGTACAAAATTTTAAATTTTAAATAACGAATTATAACATAATGGTTGCTTCTTCACAACACCACTTTTTTTCTTTTATCAGATCAAACTTAGTATCATAATTTCTAGTGCGCTCATAAAAGTTGTAGTCGGAATAACTGTAAATAACAGCGTCGTATTTGGTCATTAATGTGGACGCAACAAAAATCAATATTAATTTAGGCTTTAATAAATTGTTAACTGCCACATAATAGTATGTTACATTTATGTTTGTAACTTACCAACAGGGAATTAAAATATTTATTTTTATTCTCATAATATCCACACTGCATTATTAGGAAAATATTGTTTTGAATTAAACGCACAAATGTTTGAACATAAACCATGGAAGTCCTCAATGTTTTGATTTCACCGAAGAGTCATACGGTTGATTTCGTAAAACAATGAATGGCTTTTTAAATAATTTATTAATTGCGATTAAAACTTCTATCTAAGTGTGACACCTGTAGGTCACATATTGACCTCGAGGGTGCTATATTTAATAAATAACGTTAAATTAGACATTTTAAATGGGGTGCTAAGAAACTGTAGCACAGAGAATCGGTTTTATGTAGCTGCTCATAAAGAAAATGACGCTTTTGACACGTATTAAGAAACAAGATATTGGTTTTGTAAATTGTAAGGTGTGGTTTTAGCTGAAAATTGACATTAGATTTAGGTCATATTGAGTTTTGTTGGCCATTTGCAAGTACACTACATACTTACAATTTATTTGTGAAAACTATTTAGTAATATCTTTCAAAGTTTTTCAAAGTTTCAGGCTTGACTAACGCTTAGAGTTTCGTCACTCGAATCAACTTACGTAATGATATCCTGAAGTGTTTTAAAATTAGGTGGGGCCTTAATTGATCCGTATTGTTGGTTTAACGATTGCCAAATTCGACCGTAAACAAATTTCCAACTTTAAATTACTGCTATACTAGTTTTTCTTTTTACAGTGCATGTTTAAGGTTTGTATTGTTGCATAAGAATTTTTAGTAACAACGAACTGAAACCACAGGTATTTAACTGTTGTTACAATTACTTGCAAAAGTATTAAAAATGTTATTCCAGTTAGTTTTCTCGTATACCTCTGAACATTCCTGTGCAAATATTTGTGATAAATAAGCTGTTGTATTAATGCAGAAAATTATTATCGTCACTTGTGTTTAAGCCTCAGTCCTGACTTCCAACGAGAAGAAACTCCCTCCTTTAATTACTTCATTTAATGGTTAAAGTCTTTTAGTTACTTGTTACCATGTAGCAATTAAAAAATATGCAGTATGCTGAAAATAAATTAATTTCCGTTAGGTGAAAGACACAATTATTTATATAACCTGGACTAAAGCATATGGTAGCTACAATTTAAAATTGTTAAATTGACATTGGCAATGATAAATTCAGAAGAAAAAAAAGATAACTTAGGATAGCAAAACTCATCATTTCGTAAAATAACGCCTGCTTAAATTTTTCTCACTGGCCTCAAAAAACAATTACAAGCTGAGCCTTCCTGCATAGCTAAGACCAGCACTTAAAGTTCAACGGCGTTGAAAAACTTTAAATTACTATAATCAAGAGAAAATGTAATAATAAATTTTCTTGCCTTTGCAAATAATG
This sequence comes from Dicyrtomina saundersi, assembly GCA_034695245.1. NCBI lineage: Eukaryota > Metazoa > Arthropoda > Collembola > Symphypleona > Dicyrtomidae > Dicyrtomina > Dicyrtomina saundersi. Next base: position 2,873 of record JAQFZE010005386.1, on the reverse strand, counting down.
TGAGGCTTTTAAAACATTAAAATTTTTATTAAAAAAAACTTTAGATAATTTTCAGTTTGAACTTGGCCACTTAAGTATATTATTATGTTTACTGATAACTACTGCAAAATGAAGCAAATATTTAGATTATTTTAAGATTCATGCTGTATGTATTCGTTCACTATACAAAGTCTTGCTCCTACCCACGCATGAATATTTTTTATTTCTAAAATCAATAAACTACTTTATATTTCATGTCATCGACGTTTAAACTAGCATGCAATTATCTATAACTTCTAAGGTACAAATTGATCCATGCCAGTTGATTTATTTTTTGTACCACACTGACAGTTCAACATTACCAAACGTTAATTAATGTTTACAAAGTTACCAAACAGCAGCGCAAGTTAACTAATGCAAAGGCTACTAATACATCTAGATATACTACTTTAAAGCCATGCAAAACAAAATTTCAAAAAGCTCGTCACATTTGCAAATTGTTTTTCACAGTGGTCATTCAATCAGAGCTCCCCAAACCCACATATATCTTGGGAAATAATCAAACGATTTAGCAGATATAAATTATTAGGTAGCGTCAAAACAAATTTTTTTGTTTCTCCATCTGCAATATTTTGAATACTTAATTAATGTAAGGGATTTGCTTAAGTTTGCTTCACTTGTGACTCAAAAAATGTAAACTTAAGTCAGACCTGACCATCACAGTACCTTTTTTTTTAACAATGATGACGCTGTGGACTGCTAACTGCACATAAGTCTTACAGATATAAATTAATGTTCAAACAGTAAGCACCGAACCAATCGATCACAATCTCCTGCCTAATTTCAAAAAATTCAATTTTTCTTATGATTAGTTCACTGACATGAATTAATTGATTATATGAGTCTCTAATTTTACATGGGATGTGTGGTTACAGGTAGGTGTTTTGATAATTAGTAAATAGGTTAAGGCAAATATTTAACTTCTCTTAAATTTATAATTACAATAAAACTAAACATCATAATTTATCAGTAAGAAGCAACCAGGTAAAATAAAGTCTAACCTAAGATTTTCGTTTTAAATTCAAATTTTGAATATTTCTGTGGAGTTTAATGATGTAATTTAAGATTCTAGTATTTACAATATTCGTCTGCAGAAATTAGGCACATTTTATTTTAATTATAATTTATCTTTAAATCACTAGTGCATGAGCGCTACTTGGTTTATTTCGTCCAAATGTACATACATACATATTACTATAGGTTTAACTAGTTTAGATGTTTTTCAAAATCAGAAGAAAAAAATTTCAACTAGGCAGGATAGCTTAATTTAAAAAATAGTTCATATTGAACTTTGGCTCGTAACTACAAACAAGCGGATCAATATGTGACGGAATTATTTCAATGTTGCTTAACAATGTGGTGTACCAATGGACTAGAGATGCCTGTTTTGCAATCCTAGCGAACCACACGCTCCACTACTTATGAAAACTTTAACGAAAGGTATGTCGTTATGCTTTAGGAAATACAGAGGTAATGCAGATTTTTTTCTTTACTGACGATATACAAACAGCAATCTTATTTTTTCTAAAGCAAACGATGCTGACTGCATCAATTTTGAATTATTAATATTTGAAATAAAATTTAAATAACGAGGATAACCGAGTTCATCATACGGCAATGAAATGCGCTTTGTAAGGTATTAGTTTATAAGTTTCTTTTTGTCTCCCTCCAATGAAGTAATTAGCACAATTTTTGCGTATTATACCATTTTTAAAAACACTAAAGGAGTGAAAGCGAAAAAAATTTTCACATTTAGTAATAACTGAATAATGTAAGACATTCAGAATTATGGTATTAATGCGAATAATCAGCTGTTCCTGAAACATTAAAAAATTTTACTAAAGGATACTTTACAAATCTCTTGATCAGTGTAGTCAAGGGCCAAGGGCCACCTAATGTTATATTTAAGGCTTTAATTAATTTAACTAATTTACTAAATCTGATTGAGTTTAAGTCTGATTTCTTTTACGTGAAAGGCGTTTCAATATAAACACTGTTGTCTAAAAACACAGCAAAAATTATATAACTGAATATTTTCTATATTATTCATTCGCATAGATCAATAAATTTAATGACGGGCTAAGTAACTATAGGGCCAATTAATTCTAAGGGCCCAGGTATCTCAGGGTCAAGTAAAAAGGAGCCCACTAATGTTGGGCCAAGAAACGAGAGGACATCTAATGGTGTTACTGTCGAAACATATACATAGATTTTGTAGGTGGATCATAGTTATGATAAATTAGTTATTATTAAAAATTACATATTATATTATGATAGTATTGCTTCCCTATATGGTAGCTTAGTTATCTTACCCAATTACTAGTTAGCAACTAAAAGCAACAAAGCACAGGGCTCGTAGTTTTTTTGCTTGCTTTTGGGAAGTGCCAAGATTTTATTTGCATTTCTTAAAATAGTAAAAATTTGTTAGTTTGGATGGTTTTGAAATGTGCAATATGTTCAATATGTAAATGTTTTTTAAAAGTTCAAAAGTTGAAATTTTGAAGTTTCTGAAAAGGACAAAACGGTAATATTTTGACCTAATTGTATGATAGATATTTTTTGTGTAGTTTAGTTTATTTTTGGTTTAAGGCAAGTTGAAAATAGAAAGTAGATCATTTTTAATCTTATCAGAGATTTGTATGTACAATACTTTAAGTGTTTGACGTGCCTAAATTAACACAATTTTTGTCAAGATTTGAGTTCATATTTGACTTTGGTTCGTACTTTTGTTTGTGCAAAAGGGCAAACATATATATATATATTTGCCCTTTTGCATATATATATATATGTATATATTACTCTTTGTGCGCGAAACAATACTTCAAAATATATTT
>JAQFZE010005385.1:0-10354 GCA_034695245.1 Dicyrtomina saundersi | reverse complement strand
TGTGATTGCGCTGGGTGCAACATTAATTAAACGTTGATAGCCACAGTTTGAGAAGCTAAGGGAATTTTTACACTACCACGTTTTGAGGTAAGAAAAAATTCTGGGCGATGATGAGGAGAATAGCGGAGAGTATCTAGACTAAAAGTCAAGAGTTCACACGTTTTACATAAGCATCAACAATGTAGATAAATGTATGTGTGTGTGCGTTTGTGTGAGAAGAACCAAATATGGTTCGGTACAAGAGAAATTACTCTCGAATTATTTCAATTTAATCACATACCTTTTACTATCATCAGTCAGAGCCAGGTCAGTTCATTACATGAACCTTCAGTTTTAATACTTTTATTCTCTTTCTTTTGTTATAGCTTCCCATTCAAATTCAGAATTCAATAGTTGAGCAGCTCAGTCTTATTGAGTGCTCATAGACAACTGTACGGAGACAAGGAAAGGGGTAAATAAGTGGAAATTAATGTACAAGTCTTACTCCATCACTACGGTTTTTGAATATGCAGCTGATCAGAAATTATACCTTTCATCAAATGTATGACATAAGTCAGAGGCTTAATAATTAAAAATCAACATTAATGCAATCACAATCAGCTTGTGGTTGAACCGGTCTTAAGAGTTTAGCTCCTAACTTTTTATTTCACAAGGATCATAGAAGTCAACGTCTAAACTGACCTCGTCGTAATCAACATCCAATTCAAATTCAACTAGAGCAAGAGCCTAAGATCCATTGTTGTGAGCCGTAATAATCTTTTCATTCTGTAAACCGCCTTTTCCAATCTTTCAACAATCGGTTCAGGGGACACGAGCATGAGCTCACTTCACTCACATCTACGATAATGAAGGGGGAATGCGCCACAGCCAGTTAACGGACTGCTTCAACAAACATATTCAGCAACAGATAAAATCGATTTTTCATTATTTCACGTTTATTATAATATAATGCGTGAATAAGTATTAGTTAGTAATTAATGTGCTATACCTCTTAAATATACTGTACCCGCTTGTACTAACAATTGAAACAGAGTAGCTCGTTTGTTGTTTTTTGTCAAATTTTAACCAACAAATAACTGTAGCTACAATAAACAGCAATTTCTTTTATAAATGCATTTAAAACCTAGGTACACGTACGTTATGCAAAAACCACATTTCTCAATGCAGTGACATGTCATTGGAGGAAAATAAAAATCAGAAATGGATTTTTGCTGCTGGCTATGAACAAGCTATTCGTCATCCGTTAAACGTACAGTATTTATTCAAAGCACTGCCATGCTTAAAAAAGTCGATCAATTGTGCTTGAGGCTAAAAGCTAAAGTACAGTAATAATACAAATACAACATGTTAAAGCATTTTGCCTTTCAACAGTGTTTTTCTGTGTTTCCCAAAGATCCAAATTAATGAAAGAACTCATTCAGGGATGGATTATAACAGCATTATCACACATTAAGAGTTTTGAACGAGAAAGTTGTGGTCCCCTAAAGCTATTATTATCAAGGGCTTTATAGCAGTTGGCTGACCACAGAGAAACGTAAATACCAAATAAATAGTCGAGTGAGGCATATTTTATAGCTTATAAAATAAAATTAAATTAATAGTTTCATGCATCTTTATGCTTTCTATTCCAATTATCAACATATTGTTACTCTCAATAACGACACGTTAAAATACATTTTGCCACATGCAAAAACCGATACCAGATATAAGCAATGACAGTAATTACTCTTCTCTCTTAGCTCAATTGGCTGAAAACCAGAAATACAAATACGTTTCATTCACATTATTTAAGTATTTTAACAAATTTGGCATTGCGTCAAAAGCACTCTTTGATGCTAAATAGAAGTCAATAAGATTTGTACGTGTAAGAAGGGTTTCTTAGACACTTTTTTTACACTACGATTTCTAAGCTATTCACGAGAAACTGACATGTTCTCGATTTCATAACATTTTGTCAAATAAAATAATAGAATAATAATTTATGACATATGTAGGTCTTTGATGCATCCAATTCAAATCATCTTTCTGCTGACTTGGGGTCTGCCAAATCCTGTTTTCAAAGAATTTACACTGCCTCATGGAGCATGGTGAAGACGAATTTACTGGTGATTCTAATTGGCCGGTTCAATGTTCTCGAAGTCTAGGATATCTCTAGTCTAGAACCGTGTACCAAAATATGCATAGCTGCCTTTCTTGAAAAAACGTAATTTCAATCATTATACTATCTCAGGATCTATTTCTGCAGTTTCAGTTTACATGTTACCGATTTGAATATTAATTATATGAACCCACAGTTGTGAGATACCCGAATATCGGTCTTACCTTCAGAAAGTTCCAGGTCTAATTCAGCAAGTTTTTCTCGAACATCTTGTGGAAGTTGCGAGACATCGACAGTTATTTCAGCAGCCATGATGAGATCCTGATAATATTATATATATATATCTGTTGCTTATAATCTTAAATTGCTGACTTTTCAATGCGCCAATGTCGTCACTGCTTTCTGTTGCTGTCCTCTACACCTCCCAACTCACGGATGAAGGCACACAAATCTGTAAAACAAATAATGATTATTAAATTCGGTAAACATTAAAATTATTCCACATGCAATAGCAAATAGGGGAATTCTTTTCAAACTTGATAAAATATGAATAAATGAAAATTACTCTTCATACAGGATAATTGGAATATGTCACATTCAATATATTATCAGTTAATTACACCAGATGTACAAAAATAAACATACATTTGCTCTAAATTTTGGTTATATAGTACATTTAATTACCTGATGTTATTGTATATATATAACTTACATTAGCTGTAGAAACGCATGATAATAATCCGCTGCAGGGTTAGCACAGTAAGAACGGTGTGACAAAAGAAATGACGAGCATGTACGATCGACAATAATTGTGAACAATTGGTAATTCAAGAGATGAAAGCCAAGATAATATAATTGGTAATTTGTTTGATACTCTTAATTGTTCTCAGTCAAGGAAGGTGAAGTTTCTTTGTACGTATTTGACTACTGAATGTCATTTGAGTTAAATTATAAATCGATGAAGGGAACGAAATACACCACACACACGCGACGGATGATAATTTACACGATAAAGATGAAAGATGTATTCTCTAACGTCACGCCAAAATTGTAACGTTAAACTACTTAGACACAAGTACGAACTAATTACAATAGGTTAGCACATAAATTCATTAAATGTTTAAAAGTATCTGACAAACTTTGAGCTAAATGGCATGGCTATAATAATTATTGTAATAATAATAATACAGTCACAGTTGACAGTACAGTCAATCGAGGACGAGTATAATAAACTGACACAGGTAAAAAGTTGATAGAAGAGAGATCGGTTTCTCGGTCCGAGTTCCTCTTCCAGAACACTGTCATAGGAGACGTTCTATGTGACAATTGGTGACTCAAAGAGCAGTTCCTACTTCCGTTGAGGGTCGACGCTGGGAGTTGTTGTTCATTCTTGACAATTCGTTTACTAAATGATGAAGAGATTGAGACACTGGACTGACGACTGACTGGACCCCGTCCCCTTGTTCCAGTCCCTATCCTAGCTAAAACCGATCACGGAACCGAACTGGAAGTGTCGTAGAGACTTGTCCTAGCCTAAGAAAGAGGATGAAGAATACTGGGATGATGGGAGTCGTGTCGGAGTAGAGATGTTTGAAGGGAGTAGTAATAATATGAGTGCGTACGGAATGTGATCATATTTAGTTTGTTTATAAAGTGACGATCTCGATGTTTGAGAGAATAGCTCGGAGAAGACAAGAACAAAGAGGAATCATGTGTAAACTCAACTTTTAATATTTATCAAAAATGATGACTAAAATCAAATGATAGGGAATTAGGGAATCAATGTGATAAGTGAGACGAGGCTTCCAGTGGACGTCGCTAGAAAATAATAGCAGCACTTCTCCGCTCCGCAAGTCCCTTCACATCTCTTCCCAATGTTCTCAACAACCCAACGACCACACAACTTGTCCATTTTCTACAGTAGAGAGCACAAGTACAGCAAAGAAAACAAACCCGTCTCTCCGGCTCTCCCTCCTTTTGTCATTGCCACATTTTGAGCTCGCCAAGTCTTGTCCATCATTTCCCTTTCAGCATCCCTCATTATTGTTCAAGTCCAATGTGATCATACTCAACAATGTCATGAATCAACATGAATTTAATGAGGGCAAACACATCATTATGATTCATATTTTAGGACATGACTCAGACCGCAAGAATGCATTATTGGGAATAAACTCTCTTAACACCGTTCCAAGCTGAGATCAAAATCCCATTTGGCAACCCTGCATGGTTTTTCACTGCTCCAGATCCAGTCGATTTTCAGTCCATTGAGAATTCAGCAGAGATTCTTGAGATTTTTTCAGTGGTTCATTTCTCGCCCTCCTATTGGCCCACTCCAGCTTGTTATCAACAAAATTCAAATTTCAACCGCCATTTCAATTTCAAAAATACCAACGGATACAGATAAAAGATACGAAGGATGTGGATGCTCCAATAGATAGTGCATTCACACTCAGCTGCAGTTCAACACTGGAAACTGCAGAATATTAACTTAACACAAAAACAACAACAAGTACTTTAACAAGAACAAGTGTATTTTATTTACCATGCAGTTATGCAGTACATTCTTATTTAATACTCTGCACTGTGCTATAGGAACGAGCACGAAAGGCACTAACTCATACGTTAGTTAGTTAGTTTTAAAGTCAGCAAAAAGTCGGTCGGTTGAGTTTGACACAGATTCAAATTCAAATATGTAAATTCCATTTCTCCATCCCTTCGTAACATCTTTCATCGTTACATCTTACGTAATGAAGGTTTTGTCTGATTGCCGCTGTGCTACTGTGCTTGCTTTCATAATTCCTCCATAACTTGGATTTTATTATATTTCGGATTTTCGGATTTCGGGCAGAAATAACAAATAAAGCTCACGTTTATTAAAGAGTAATTCTATGATTTAGATTGTAATTTATTAAATCCTTTTGACTTTGCATTCGCAATAATTGCAAACAAACAATAATTTTATTTAGCATTGTTGACAGTAGTAAATATTTAGTCCACGAAAAATATCATTTTAGATAAGTGAGCTCGAATTTGATTCTCTTGAACAATTTGTATTTACTGTTGACTGTCAGCTTGGTTGATGATTGATTATATTCAAGTTAGACGTTGATTTCACTAGAAGAAATCAGTCAGTGGACATGGATTAAATTTAGATCCCAAATTAGTTCACTACGGTTGAAAAGTTACGTCTACATGTGGACGACGATGGTTTTGTCACTCGATTTTCATAAAACGTTAATGCCGTCAATCAGTTCCCTTATTAGTCTGCTGGTTTGAACTTCCAGGGAATTATTTATATAAATCCTGGGCATTTAAAAGTAAAACCCTTTTCTGCTAATGATTTATTTTTAATTCCTCTAAGGGAATTATATATATAATTCCAAAGGAATTAAAACTGAATTGTTTGCCTTAAGGATCTCCCTCTCTTTAACCATCGCTAGAGTTGAGAGCTAGAAATTCAGCACTACCGATTGTTAACGTTTCTGGTGATATCAACGTCTAAGATTTGATTTGACTTGATTTAAAAGATCGTGTGCTTTGTAATTTGCAGATTATCAGTTCGAGACTTGACAAAACATAGGTCGTTCTTTGTCCGCTTGATTGTTTATACCTATTCCAGCACTTAAAACTCCAAGGTGTATTAAAAGTATTGCTCAGTAACTTTGTGTAATCTTTGAACGCAAATAAATCTTAACTCGTCCGTAATTCTGCTTTCTGAGCTTACAAGATGGACGAATTTCACCAATTAAAAGAATTTCAGGCATCAGGAATGTTTGACGATTCTGAATTCAGGTCTTTCTCTCCCGAACGACTCCGTTCGTTCATTGACAGGGATAATAAAGATAGAATTGGAGCCGACAGTATGGCTGAAGTGGAGAACAGTACACACGCAGTTTCGATGTAAGCAATTAATTAATTTAGCATGTCACTTTATAATTCTCTGCTTGTAGTTTTTTGTAATAAGTATTTAAGTTTACTTCCAAGCCTTTGCAAATAAACTAACCAGTGCAGTGTTTAAAATTAAACTTAAAGCTCTTGTCATTTCATTTAAAAGCAATAATTGACCTTCTTTTGCTCTTGAATTCAGCTCAAAACCGAATGATTATTCCACCATGGGTGACTACTTCAAAAAGCGATCTTCGTATCCCTTTTCAGACGACGGAGATACAACTAAATTGGAAGACCTTCTTCATGATATACTTGTGGTAATTGTTGTAACTATAATCATACCATTATCTATAACTAGCGTAATTTTTCTTTTGAATTGTCTGGTGATATTGCACTAAAGGGATTGATGTAATTTAATGTTTTTTTATAATTTTTACAACACCCTTTAGTAAATGACATTGCTCATTAACCATTATTGATTAATTTACCCTTAAACCCGAGTAATTTTAACTGCTGTTGGGCAGAGATGGTGAGTATGTTTGGCTTCAAGATATTTGTCTAAAAATGAAGTTACATGACTTTTGCTTAAGTCGTTGTGCTATAGCCAAACAGCTTTGTTTTTATTTTGTTGACTGAAAATTTTAAATTTTAAAACATTCATTTTAAACACACAATTTGGAAGCGGTCGTTGAAAATTTTTAATTTTTCAGGCAACAAAAAAAAATGTTATTACAGTAGTAATATATATGTGACAAAAAATGTTGTACTATTCGACGCTTTCATATTTTGGAGAAAAGTGTAATACTATTTTTAGGTAATACCGATTGATAGACGTAACAGTTGCTAGTTACTCGTTCTCGTTCGTAGCCAAATTGCATTTTATAAGTGCAAAAATAATTCGGTTGGCATTGTGTATATTTGTATATTGTTGTTTTTTCGTTAATTTCAAATTTGGAGGTGACCACATCACCTCACGTAATTACTCAAAAACTCTTTACACAAATTCAAATGCATTTCAGGAGGTAGTATATAAGAATTATTATTACTAGACATATAAACGAGATAGTTCAAGATGCCCTACTTTTATTGAGCAACTGGCTAGATCGTAGTCCAGAACTGGTGCAGTTCCTTACCGTTAATATGGTCAATATTGCAATATACGAAAATTTCAAACCTGTAAATACTAAAATTTTGTGTTTGTATTCGTATATTTACAGCCGGATAAGAGCCACACTAGTTTTAATCGAGATACAAAGGACAAAGTGTATCTCAACGTAGATGCACCTACTGTAATTATCAAAGACAACACCAAAGTATATCCTCGTCGTAAGTCTCCAAGAAAGTCAATACAAGATCATTCTCTAAACTCATCAAGGGAAGTCAAGGAAAACTTAGGCTTGTCCATTAATAATTCGCCTGCAAGTGTATCACAACTTGCCAGTTTCTTCGCAGACCCAGATAAAAGTCCCCTATCAAGCGGGGACATAATGGATCACGTTCTTAAATATTGTAGGCATATAGGTGATAATGATGGGCGTAAGTCGAGAGAAGCAGTAGAACAAATTGAAGAGAAAAGAAGACGAACGTCGAACCACTCCGAAAATTTTAACGATATAAGTAAGAATTATAGAAGAAGTTTGCCAACCGAAGGTCTTCGGCGAGACAGTGGCTACTCTGCGTTCAGTCAGGCAGCGGCGGTTCATAATCTTTTTCCTAGTCGCTGTTCGACCCCCGAAAATACTTCCCCTACGTTAGCTAAATCTCCAGTAACTTCGGGAAGTGGGTCAGTTTGTAAGCCATTTGCTTCGACTACGTCTAATATCCTTGTTTCACGCACGACCATCGAAGGTCACCAGAACCTGAACTCCACTTTACGGAAAAGTCGGCAAAGTGTAAATCCGAAGCCTAATAATGGAGTTCAGCTTCAACTACATATTCCTCAATCGACAGTTCCTTTAAATTCACAACTGCCTGGGCCCATTATCATCAATATTAACTGTCCTAATGCGCCTAACCCACCATCATATAGATCTCGAAGAGATGAGGAAACAGGTGAGGCCTATTTATTACATATTGTACTTTTTATCTTTGAAGTGTAAATGAAATGCAATTTTAAATGTATAATTTGTTACTAATCGTATTATTCTCCAAAATGTTTCAGGGTCTAACTCGAGAAGTGTATTGGAATCAAGTAGTATTGTCAGAGCTGGAAATAGTTCAATATCACAACGCCGACCATCAGCTGCACCACCCTCAAAAATTCATATTCAGTTATCTGGAACAATTCAATGGAGCTGATTTATAGCCTTACGATTTTATAAAATTACGCGTTCTTTTTAATTTCAATTCATTGACTCAATTTATTCACATATAGTTTTACCATTATATATCAAGTATTTTTCCAAAGGGAGCTTGTGTAATCATTTGGAAATTAAATATTGTAAAGTGTGTTCAACTTGTAATTATTACTCTTAACTACTAATGTATATATTCATTTTATCTTTCTCAGTGGTTAAAATAAATCATTACTGCTTCTAAATTATTGCAAATAAAAATAGGCAGAAATAATAATTACTCTGGTATTTGTGATGTGTATAATTTATTAGTTAGTCCTATGGACAAGGAACAGTGTATTCCTTGCGACGCTTTTAATAATAGTGGCCCAAATTACATACATTCTGCCAGCGATTATTGGTCTAAGATATTAGGTATGCAGAAAAATCTGCTCATTGTAGTAGGTAATGGTCGTGTGTTTAAGTTTTTATTATTCCGAATCAACATTAGTGTTATTCAATATAATGTGAAAAGTTGTTACTATATTTTCAGGATGAGATCAGCGTTCTTCCATCATACAGTGTTTTTTAATTAAAATGTGTTTTTGTACAGATTATGATAACACACTTGTGGGGGTGCGAATTCCAACATGGATTCCATCCCATTACATTACATTATAAACTAAAAACAAGGGCTAAAGCCATTGTATAACGGCAGCATTAACAGTAAAATTAGGCAGTTAGAATTCGTATTATTAGTAAGCAATCTGCAAGCATTTGGTGGTAGCACAAACTACCAGAAAACTATTGTAGGGATACAAAGTCGTGATAGCTGGGCAAGGTGTCCAAACCCTGTCGTGTCCATTTGGTTGCATAGATATGAATATGTTTGGACACGACTTTCACAACTTTGTAACATGAGTTATGATCAATTTCCGTGAGAAAAATGATCAGAATTTGGATTCTTGAATTTCCCGCCAAATCTTAATATCTAAATTTGTACCCGACATTTTTTGAGCTTACACATTAATGATATACCATTCGAACCGTAATTATTTGGCGAATCTAGTTATGTTTAAATTCAGTGGACGATCGTAAAAGTTTTTGGATTTCTTGAAAAGATACCTAAATGAAAATATAAAAAAGTTAAACGATTTCAACAAGTGATGTATCATTTGAAAGCTCTTAAAAAAAGAAAATTTACGAATTTTTGTATTTTAATTCCAGCCGATACAACAGTTTTTAGGGGGAATGTGCAAAAAATAAATAAATGTATTTTTAAAAAATATTCAAAAACGTTATGGATCTCGTCTGTAACTTTAAGTTTTAATTTAATTGGATTCTACTAAAATCATTACCGTTACCGTTCGAATGGTGCTATGATGTATATATCAATCGTTAAAATAAATAAAGTATTATTTGAAATGGTTGATAAATTATGTATCATAGGTAGTAATTAAAAATATGTCTCACGTCATTTGTAATTTGTAACACTGAATCACTGCTCTTTACTATTGTTATCTGAATTAAAATTGAGTTAGCTGCATGATTCAAGAAAGGTAAAATTATTAATTAATCCACATGTTTAATTATGGAGGAGGTTAAAAGGAAAATCTTCGATTATATGCAGTATGCAGTATTACATATTTACAGGACAAAACATTGTAAGAAGATTTAGAAGATTGATTAAAAAATTCAATTTGTAGGCGTTTGAAACTTCTCATCTGCGAAATTTTACCACAGCTGTTTAACTTTTCTGCTTTCACTGGCTTTCACCTTAAAACTTTCTTCCCCGTCGCCGCCAATGATCACCAAATCACCACAGTAGGAATCTTATTATCTGGGATATGACCATTTATCAGTCCATTATGTCATGTCCCACAATTTTAAAAACAAAATAATATTAACATAATAATTAGAATTAAGTACAAAAGTGCCCTTATTCTCATAAAAATAAATATATTGCGCGCATGCATCATTACAAAGAACTGAAAAGATATATCATGCTACTAGGATATGCCCTTTGACCTTCGCTCCATTTTGTATGTAGTTGTTCCTACGATCTGTAATGGAACATTGATTGAGTTCCACT
>JAQFZE010005384.1:0-10354 GCA_034695245.1 Dicyrtomina saundersi | reverse complement strand
CTCTATAGACTTGAAGAATTCAGAAACTTTAACTTTTTTTTACGGGTTTGGTTTGAGTTCGTTCCGAATTCGATTCCGATTTTGAGAATTCGGATAGGAGTTTTTGAGAGTTGAAAACAACATTATATACACTACACTGAACGTGTGCATGCCTTTTGCCTTCCTCGAGCTCAACATTTCTCAGCCTCAGACTTGAGACTTCTCTCCGTTTCCTTCTCTTTATTTCTATTTAACACTTTTAATTCTGGATATGGAATTCGGGTAGAAAGTGGAAGGAAAAGTATGCTGCCTGCGCCTGGAAGTATCCAGGGATTAGAGAGACTTGTAATTGCTAGAGTCGTATAAAACTTGGAATTTTTTCTTCTCCACCTTAGCCTCTCCCTGTGTGTTTTTACATAACTTCAACTTTCTTTAAGTTGAACTCATCCGTTCTCAATTTCTTTTTCTTCGATCACCTTTGACCCTTTTAAGTATTTTTCCTCTCGTTTCTAGTCCTTTTTAAATCTACAGTGCACACAGGCACACATTGTATGGAGCATATGGTATACATTTAGTGGATATACTTTTAGTGGTAGCAAAAGAGTTGAGTTGGTCTAGTAGTTCAGATTCAGGCACTGGACTGTAATCATTTCTACAATCTTTTCGAACAAGAACAAAGTTTTCTCTGTAAGATCTAGATTTCTATTCTCGATCCCTCGATCATAATATTATCAGTTACCTACCGGTAATGGAATTTAGATACGTAAGTACATACACAGTTTCTTTTCGTTCATACTGTACAGTAATGCAGAATAAATGACAAAACTTTTCCTCTCAACTTTTCTACCCTTAAGCAAATAAAAGAGTGCAACTGGTATCCTGGTTCTTGGTCTTGATTTGTGCCCTCTGGATTCTATATAGTTTTAGGTGTATAGCTGTTACTAATAGAATCGAGGATCGTTGGCCCAATCACTAAATAACTACAGCCCTTCCTACTATACACGGGTGTATAATGTTATATTATTCACCTTAACAAGAAGTCAGTCAGTTTAATAGACTATAAATTCAGTTATAGACCGACACAATAAACTTCGTCGACACATGATGTGTATGTACCTGCATATATGTGTGCGGCGTGCGGGACAAACTGGAATATACATATAGCTCGATAATCAATCTCAATTAATTAATCCTCTAGGACTTTTAGCTATTTCTACTTTAGGTGTGTAATTACCGGAAGAGATTCATGATCATTCATGATGATAATCTCTGATCTAGTGACGGTACTGATTTATTCGGCCATACATATCACATATATTTAATCGGAGTCTGAAAAGACTCGATAAATCGTTTCGGTTATTCTGCTCTAACACTATATTATAGCATGCTAGAAATTTGACGTTCGACGTAAATTAAGTACCTACATTAATATCCTTTTAAATCCTTTCATATCCTGTTTTTTCATATGCATTGGCATTGGTGTTAGCAGTTAATAATTAAAAGTAGCAACAACTTAAGGATTAAATAATTATTATTTTCTAAATCCAGATTGAAGAAACTACATCAGTTGCGCCCTGTCACCAGTCAACGTCATCGTCAACATTTCAAACTTTAACAAATAGTTAAAGCCACTTTAATAAAAAAAATACGCATATTTATTAAATCATCTTCAAGCCCCTGCAGATATTCATTTTGATTCGCCACACCTTATAACGAAAGGAACACCGAATACTGCTTCGTTACGAAAGTTGGAGACTGTCGACAATGGACACCCGGACAACGACAACTACGAGACTTTTCTTGTCAGGTACTGAAACTGACAAAGTTCGTCTCTGCCCATAACATAACAACTATACAAAACAACATAACAACATAAAGAAAACTGATCGTGAGTGAGAGCCAAGTTACTGTAGGGAAAGAGAGAAACCGAACTTCTTGTTTTTGTTCTGACAGTCGCACCTGAAGCATCAACCAGCCTGGCCTGATTCTCGTCTCAACAGACTCTGGTAGTGTGTTGTCAACAACGAGTCGAGTTTGAATTTCGATTTACTCGTCACGCGACTCAGTTCTGCGAGGGATACTTAATTTTCTGGCTGACATTCACAGGGAGTCTCTTAAATTCAAATAACTCAAATTCATGAAGTTCAACTTCGAAATTCTAACTAAAAGTTTCCCGACTTTTTGACTTTGTTTGTCGGCGGTGGTGCGTGCTTTTGTAAAGACTTGATAAATCTAAATAGAATAATTACGGTTCTAATATTTCGTGTTCCGAAACAGTATTAACTTTTTCCTTGAAAAAGTACAAACTAGTGTTTTTGAAGTATTGACACTATCCAAAATCCAAAGTCGAACCAAAAACCAAAACTTGCAAGTCCAAAGTCATATTATGGTACTGGGAACTGAAGCGTACATACAACTAGGCAACAAATAATATAAAATGCAAGTGACGAATTATTTGTGAAAGTTACGTCATATAGTTGTACTTGCTTGTCACTTGACTCCAAACAAAAACAAATTTGTTAAGCGTTTTGGTGGAATATTGAATGTGTAATTTATTACTTAAAAATTCAACATTCTTGGCCACTTGTCGTACCAACGTGCTTGTCATCTCGTGGGGACGGGGAATTGCCACTAGTTGTCTGTGGACTGTGCTTCGGACTGTCGACAAAAATAATGTGTCAAGTCAACTGTTGACTGTCAACTGACTGTAGAAATCAGAATACAAGTCAGATTTCCGAATACTTTGGCATTTGGAGAGGGCTGTGGCTGGGAAACCGTTGTTGTTGTTAATGTGAGTATTTTTATTTCGAAATTAATGTGACTTGTCAGTTAGTTACTATTTATTGCTCGTTTGTTGTAATTCATATGGTCTCTTCTCGTAATCGTTACCATAATATGATCACACTATCTTTGTCTGAAATCTTTCCCAAAAAATTTATTTCATTTGTTTGTTTGTTTGCTTGTTGGTTTTTGTTGTTGTTCCTTTATATTCAACATTCAACATTAGCTTTTAGATATTTCAATTATCATTGCGAATATGGACTCAATCATTGCATTTGACATTATATTATTATTAGGCTTTATTATTGCATGGGATATATGGTAAATAGTGTATAGTATAAAAAAAAGTTATTGAATATCTATGAACATTCATTTTTTCTTGAACATGTCAATTTTATCATCATAACTAAGTAATGACTATTTTTTTAATTTTGTATAGGAATTAGAAGTCATCACATTTGAAATCAACATCATTGCAAAAGATTTATTTGCCTGATTATACTCAAAAGAAAGAGCTGGTTATGCTAACTGAAATTGTAATTGATCCTAATTATTCATGAAAGTTGAAGTTTAAGAAAGGGAAGCAAGATACTTCACTTTAGAAAAGAAGCTAGAAATATCCAATTCTTTAATTGTCTACTCTTTGTATTTGTATGAATGCAAATGACAACGTGATATTTGATTATATTCTACAGTTGACAGTCTACACAAACATTAAACAAGAAAACTTTTACTGTTTGGTTTCATACAACCTAATGATATGAAAATAATTCAGATAGCTTCTTCGCAAAGTAGTTACGGTGTAAATTTCAATTCACGCTTCGTTCATTGGGCTACCTCGGCCGCTCAACAACTTTTACCTTCCACAAGAGGTCGGCGTGGGAAAACATCACCTATTATTGTTGGAGCACGAACGCGACTCAATGGTTTTCCTTTAGAAAACAACGCATTTTTGACCTCAACAGTTGAAAACGTCAACGGGAACCTAAATTCAACAGAAATTGTGTCAAACAGACCTTACGCCACCTCATCAACGAATTCCACACCCACGATAATGAGTAATACACCGGTCGGGTCAGATGAAGCTCTTCTCACGAGTGCTCGTGCTTTTATTCCATCCTTGAGCAATGCCATGCACAAAGGTCAAGCCGGTAGGATCGGTGTCATCGGAGGAAGTGAAGAGTATACTGGTGCTCCTTATTTTGCTGCTATTGCAGCACTTAAAGTTGGCGCGGATCTTGCTCATATCTTCTGTGCAGCCTCTGCCTCCACCGTCATCAAGACGTACAGTCCAGAGTTAATTGTACATCCCCTATTAGATCGAGATAATGCAGTAGAAGCTATCATGGAATGGATTCCAAGGATGCACTCCGTTGTCATTGGGCCAGGCCTAGGACGTGATCCAAAGATATTGGAAACTGTGGCTCAGCTCATCGAGAGAATGAAAGATTTAGAAAAACCAATGATCATTGATGCGGATGGTCTATTCCTCATTACCGAGAAACCTGAACTGATTCGAAATTACTCTAAAGTTATTCTGACTCCTAACTCAGTCGAATTCTCTCGTCTTTGTACAGCCGTCCTTGGGGGAGAAGTTAAACCAGCTCCGAGTGCATCTGCTGAAAAAGTTCGTGAACTTTCCACAGCTATGGGATTCATCACAATACTTCATAAAGGTGCAACGGATGTGGCTTCAAATGGTCGACTCACTGTCTGTTGTGCTGGTGGAGGATCGAATAGAAGATGTGGTGGTCAAGGTGATCTATTAGCTGGCTCTCTCGCCGTTCTGTTTCAGTGGGCACTCAATTTTGGTGATCGGGGCGGTGCTCCAGCTCCACCAGAACTGTTAGCTGCTTATGGAGCTTGTAGGTTAACTCGGGAATGTGCTCGACTCGCATTTTCACAGAATGGAAGGTCTACTACCACCACGGATTTAGTTCGCCTTATTCATCAAGCCTTCTCGTTTCTCTTTGGTCCATGACCTCTATATCCTTCACGTAAAGCTAGTATGAGTCTCAAGTGATGATCGTGATCATCTTTTGTCCCAGGAATTCAGCATCTGTCTCAAATTTCGTAAGTTTGTCTTTTCTCTTTCCATCATTTTTTTTTATTCTCACTTTGTAATTAAATCATAATTCGATTTCCCATTTTCATTTTCTTGCTTGGTTCATAAAAATCGATAAGAATTACTTACGCGAAGAACTTTAAAGGACCCCAGCTCTCCAGCTCCTTATATACATAGTTTAATGCGTACTTTCTACCATACGCTTGTAGGAAATAGTAGGTAGGAAGCTGAAATAAATAGAAAAGTTCAAATTTTCTTCCTTCCTGAAACTTAGTTAATTTTCAGTTCTGACAATTTCTCAGCAGTCTCTAAAATAGGCGGCATGGCAAACTTGGATATTTTGTAGAAAAAGCTATAAAAGTTATAACGGATAATTTAAAAGGTCTTGATGAATCAAGCTCACACTTAATTACAATTATATTTCATTTCTCAATAGGAAATTACAAGTTATATGAGTAATATTTTTAAATTGCCAAAACAACAGTGGGACACTGCTACTGCACAATAAAATATTAGTTCAGATTTTCAGATGTAATGTTAGTATTGTAACGTAGCATTTTTTTACAACTTCTTTAATATACTTTTGAAATGGTTTGCATATAAACTATAAACATCAAAATATCAAGCATAACTTTCAATTAAAACAAACTGATAAGTCGTTTAGTACATTAAAATTCAATTCAATTAAATAATTCCTGAACTTTCTTCGAAAACTTTAAGGATGTAATTTTAAGTAAATAGTGCTTTCCGTGCACAAACAACTAAATACGACTTTGTAGTTGGGGCCTGTCACTTACAAATGCCTAAATATGCATGTTAGGGATACTCATAAGTTTATGTATTATGATTTTAAATTTTGATTTAAGATTACTATGACTGATCGCTCTGTAACTGTCAGTGTATAATTTTTGTTTTCTTTGTTTAATTTCGATTCAAGGTACTCAAAATGTATTAAAATTGAAAGATTGAAAGCCAAATTCAAATTGCCAATGCCAAGATTAAATTCGATGCTCTCATCATCATCATTAACTCCTGAATGAGTCATTACTGAATGATTCGTTTGGTTATCACTGACTGCTTCGTCTCCGTCTCAGTCGTTTAATGGTTCTCGGACACGTTCTGTTTATACAAGTGTCTCTGACATTGCACCGCCGCGGAGACAAAACGTCAGCAAACAACTACATTCCGATCCGTACCGTAAATGACATTTTTATCTTCTTTCAATTTTCCAATGCTATAGTGCTATAGTATACTCAGTACGTAATTAAATTACATAGTTAATATCTAGGCAGCCAGGTATTCATGTATTAAATTCTACTTACATAGCACTATCCCTAGAGAATATGTATGTCAAGCAATGTATGATGTATATTGCACTATCAAAATGTTGCATTAATTTTATTTTTGTTTTAAGCCGCACACGTTACTAGCTTAGCTCCAAGAGTTATATTCCGATTCGTATTTAATTAGTTTTCTCAAATTCGAAATTATAATCAAAATCCTAATAGTCATTCTATATGGTAATTATTGGTATAATAATACTAATGTTGAATTTTTGAATGTGAAATGTATGTGTAATGTTGCAGTACAAAGTATTGCATTTAATGATAAAGTTAATTAACTAAGCAATTAATCTGACTCAATCATCTCCTGCATTCAAAGTGAGTCAAAAAGACTTTGAAGTTATAGTCACATCGTGTTATATTCTACTCACTTTACACTCTGTAGCGACAGCAACTATAGTCAAAGCCAAAAAAAGCCAAAGGAAAACTCATTAAAGAAAAAATGTGTGATTTTCTTCCAAATCAAAATCCAACTTCACAAATTTCTCTGCTTTTGTGACAACTGGATTGATATAAAAGTAATGTGAGCGGTAAATTTACGGTATAAGGTATCTAGGTGAAGAATTTTAAATATTGTAGTTAATTAAGCGTATATCGAAAATCGAAATCATTCTAAGATTATTGAAAACAAAAAACAAAGATTGTGAAAATTTTCCGCAAAGTAAATAATATGACAAACAAAATTAAATGAATCAGATTCGTAATCGTAGAACGTAGATACCTAATTAAATTCCTTACATTAATTAATATGTATTCTGTATTAGCCATGTAACATTATTTAGAGTATGCGCACATTGTTGGAGCGATAATATTGGAAAATTGGAATAATCCTTAAAATTGGTAACTAAAGTAATTACTTAAGTACGTTTAATATTATCCTACTGAAATACATCTTATATGAATGTATGTACTCTTAGATGTTACGTACTTCATTCAAAGTTCAAAGTACACAGATATAATAATTATATCGTCGGTGAAGAAGCCAATCCGCATCTTTCCAATATTTTTTAAGAGCAAATCTGCATCTTTCCATTAAAGTTTAAAAGCAAAACCCTATATCTTTCCCTAAAAATCGCATAAGGAGTATAGTGTGTGGCACGCTTCGATTCAAAAACAGGTATCTACAGCCTATTGACCCATACAAGTGTACTATACAGTCCTAAAATAGTTTGGCTGCAAACTGAGCCGTTTATTCGCAGTAAGCCGCAAAATTTCCAAGGATGCGGGTTTTCTTTTAAACATTTTTGAAGAGATGCGGATTTGATTTTAAAAAATATTGAAAAGATGCGTATTTGCTTCTTCACCGACGAAATGTAACTATACAAAAGCATAATTTTTATGTTAATTTCAACTTCTGGAAAAGCAAAGGTATACTGTGATGTCCGTACTTACATAATATATAATTGCTACATGGTCATGATCATATTGCGATGGTGTGCATGTGAGTTGTATAATGTATGTTCGCAGATAAAAGATAAAAATATTCCTATGAATTTAATTGACCCACCTACCTATATGTAATTATCTCTGTAAAGCCACACACAAAGTATATAAAAAGCACGCTTTTGAATATTTCACACTTATGTAAATGTAATAATAATAATAATAATTAAAAAACAAATATTATCAAATATAAATCTGAAAGATGAAAAATTAATTCATTGCGGTTATTTACAAACATGTAATTAGTTATACCTAGGTACCTTTACCTTTATATGTTGTAGATGATAGATGCAGGAGTTCTTGTAATCTGGTGTCCGACATACATATTACCTATGTACTCACAGGACTATAGATAGAAATATCGAATTTGAAGCCGGAGTCAAACTTGTCGAATATCGTATCGTAGCGTCAGTAGTGAGTTTAGTCATGTTCAAACTTCAAAGAAATACACACTAGTATTATACATATTATATAGTACATAGAAAAAGTACCTAAAAACCTACATTACATAGTCAAATACGTATAATATTTATCATATTCATTTCGTATTCGTTCGTAATAAACATGTTAATTCATATTTTATATACATAGGTATGTGAATAGCATACGTTGAATTTATTATTCATGGACTTGATATATTTTTTTGTTCATTTCATTTCCATTACATTCGTTTCCTTTCTTTCGCTGTTAGGTAACTGTGAGAGAGGTTTCTTTTCTAGATTTGAATTTGAATGAAATCATCTTCACATGACATGGCATGACATGACATGACAAGGAAACGAAGGAAGACATGATGGGACGGGACGGGATGTTTTGCTATTACTGGTTACTGGTACCGTTTCGGTTTCTATTGACAACAGACTTCAACTGTAAAAAAAATAGTAAACGTAGCTTTTCTTCCCTCAAAGTTCGGTATTACATACGTTGAATGTACCTGAATCGGCTGAATCCACATAACAGTATGTTCTCTGCTCTATTCGGCAACGGTTACGGTTACGGAGCAATGAATGGTTGTGCCTTTGGTTCTGGTTGAGTTTCTGGTTCTGTTCCTGGAACAACTGGAATTGGAAGAGAGGGAAATGGGAAGGAAAAGGAAAACAAATTATATTCATTCAGCTGCCATTTCATTGGGACTGAGACGTTGGAGCTGGAGCTGGGACTCTCGTCGTACCGGGCCCGGTACCGGACGTAATATTATATTCGCATGACAACTTTCAAATTGTTTATTCATATGTCACATTTTGTCATTGTCGTCCCTGGTCTCCTCTTTCTCTTGTTTTCTTGCTTGCATTTTTTTTATTACAGGAAGGACGTGTTCTTATGTCTTGTGTTTTATTACATGACATACCCTCTTTACATTTTCTTATTACAAAGCACGTAAATTCAGCAGTAACCACTACACTATAATAATACTCCAGCATCCAGTCCAATGGAGGTGAAAATACATGTGTGGTGGATGTGGACCAGACAAGAATTAATTACATGTACTCATGTCTATAGTGTTTACTTAGCGAATGAGGCTCAATATCCCCTTTCTCATAATTTATCATATCATTCTCAGCCCCATGCAGCCGTATCGAGCGATTAGTCGCAGCATGTATATACTTACTTACCTAGGTAATTTATTATTTGGTATTATTCATTTACGTATATTTTAGGAGTTTTGAGAAAAAATCCCTAATTATGTACCTACCTTTACGTATGTGTGCACCAAGCTATACCCATATTCATAAGTCAGTACGTATATGCCTATACCGTATGCGCGGGTTTGCAATATACTACACGGGTCTCTAGTAGTACGCGGGTCTGAGCGATCTAAATTTGAATAGTATCCGGGGCGTACTATTGTAATATATACGGTACTTACATAATATATGTTCACTGAACTGTAGTTTGCAGATGTTGATGATGAATGATTTCCAGGCTCAGGCAGACGATGTGGGAAAGGCCGGCTGTTGGATATCTTTAAAAATTGTCTTTTTTCTGGCGGGCACGGGGCTTGATATACTTATATAAATATACATTCATACTATGGCGAATGATTTTACATCATCATTTTCCTGATAATATTATTATAATGACTATGATGTCTCAAATGTCAGAGCTCTCAATTTTGCATTTTTGAATATGGTAAATTACGATAGTCTATTATAGCATGAATAATATATTTCGAAATGATTAATGTATCTTATTGTCTTGTGTCACCATTGCGATTGTTATTTTCTGTCGTCAAAATTTCTGCCGGTCTTCGTAGTTCTGCTTCTTTTTATTTATGATTCTACTAAAGATCGTAGGTAGGGCGTAGAAATTCATAAGTATTTTCCAATTTGCTAATTTGTGTATGTATGATTCATACATAACAAATATATTTATAGACTTCACGAGCAAAGGTTTGTTTACGAGCAGTGGTGTCCTTCATAGCAGTTAAACTCAGCACTGGGTTAAAGACCTGATAGGAATGAAAATTTGAATATATCGTCAAAATTTCTCATTACCAAACATTCAGAATAAATTTTTTCTCTTTAGAACTTTATATAGTGGTGGCTTTTATTATAGACGTCACTTCAAATACAGACATACCCACAGCAACAAAATGAAACGTGGTCATTTCCTCAATATTGCACTCAATGTCAAAATGTCAATATTTGTTCTAGATTAGACTGGACATGAATTAAATGGGAAAGCTGCCACTTTACCTCCCGTAGCAATTATCTACTAAATTAATCTATCGTCTTTATATGTA
>JAQFZE010005383.1:0-10355 GCA_034695245.1 Dicyrtomina saundersi | reverse complement strand
AACTCATGAGTCAGGGATTTTGAGTAAATGAGTAATAATTTAAGTCAGACCCTGAAAACCGAACTTGTCTAATAACACAACTCAAACACAAGTACGAATGCGTGCTGGATGTAGGGGTCATTCATATAATACGTTTTATTTTGTAGGGGGAGGGGGTAAGCTCTCCATTTACCGTAATGTTAAAAAAGTTGAAACTCTTGAGGGGAGGGGAGGGGGTTTCCAAAAAACTAGAAACGTAATATATGGATGGCCCCTAACGAATGTGATCATCCACTGTATTTTATGTGCACGTACTAATTTCAACAATAATGAGATGTATCCGCAGAGAATAGCAGTTTTATAGAGTAATTATTCCAAACTTTGTTATTTCAAGGCGTGAAATACAATGCAGAAACCATATATTAAATAGCGAAGATCTACCACATAGATTTGCTAATTTTTTTAAATCGAATGTCAAGTTCTAATTCCACTAAAAAATCTGCTAGCCATTGTTTCAGTTCTAGGGTATTATTACCATGTAGTTAATTATTATAAGTTAAGTGGCTGTCATCAAATTTTGATTGCTTTGTTTAAAAATTTATTTAATCGAAATTATAAATGATATTGCATACATAGTTTTAATTTCAGTTCACTAACGTTAACTACCATTCGTGCTATATGTTTGACATAGACAGAATTCGCATTATTATTAGGCAACAAGCAAGATTAGCGTTATGAGTCTCAAATGACTATGAAATTAATGGTCGTCCGTCGTCGTCATTGCTAAGGGGTCGTCCATAAATGATATTATCAAAATATCTCCATTTTTAAGACCCTATGACTCCCCTGTCATCAGCTTAACCATTGCGTAAATGGCTATCTTTAACATAGCATGTCATCAATATCCAAGTGGACCCATTGACTCTACTCATGATATCATTTATGGACGACCAATAATGCATTGCGCATCGGACATAAATTGTGTACTGCCAGTTGTCGATCATTGATGATTTTGTATTTACGTTTTAACATTGTAATGTATGTATAAATCCAAAGTGTGTGTTAAGACCCATGCAACTCTTAAATACTTACGTTGCTTACAATTTTACTAAAAAATACGATTGGGTGTCAACAAAAAACAAAATTTACTTTGTTTTTGTAAAATGCAAATTTTTGGGTTGAATAATTTTTTTTAATTTTCAATCAATAGAAAACTGAATTATATATTACAAGTATAAAATTAAACTAAATATCTATATTAAGATGCATTGAAATTATACTTGATTTTATTTTTCGATAAAAACGTTTACAAAATGTATACAGCCCTAAAATCAATTATTTACAGATAAGATGGAAGACCAGCTATGTAGATTCACTAAAATGGTTTAGATGTAGTACAATGAATTAAAAATTACGAAATACGCATTCTTGAGTCTTAATTTCTCAATTATGTGACAGGTGACAGTTATGTGATTTGGAACCCATATATACGAATAATGTGATTTACTTGATTTTGAAATAAGTATTTTAAACTTTTAGTAACTACAAGTTGCCAAACCAGGCAACCGTAATATTAGGTATCTTTATGAATTTTTGTGTGTTGTGTGATTCGGTCGCCTTACTGATTATCAAGCATTTATAAGCATAATGAACATTGTAATTTCATTGTTCTCTACTAAAATTGCAACAATCTTTGTATATTTTATTTGAAACTATTTAACCTACGGTAAATTCTGACATCTTATTTTACTTCTCGCTAAACGTCCAACATGAATCAACTTCAATGGGATGTCTGTAAGAACAGATGTAAAATGTATACGTGCGGAGTTAAACTGTTACAAATTATTAAATAAATATCAAAATTAAATGGTCAGTTAATTTGCAGATTACTTTTTATGTAAGTTTTGATATTATTTTAAAACATGCAATGCATCGTCTACAACTGCCTGTAGTAACCACCTGATAAAAAATTGTGGCTAAACGTAAAAAAAGGAAGTTTTCAAGTTTTCAGTAAAACCTATGACATCTTACAGTAAATTCAAAATAGGGGAAAGTTTGAAAGGATGTACTGGTTTCTCCAAGTACAGATGCCCTTTACAATAGCATATAACAAGTTTAGTAGCTTTAATTTACATTGGCTTGAAACGTGGTACATACATGCATTGAGCTACAAGATTTGGTTATATGTAAAAATGTAAACGCCGCCTAATTTTTTTAAAGTTTTCTTTCGACAAAACTGTACAGATTAGAAGATAAAATGAGTAAGATTACATCGATGGCAAACAAAGACATTAGGATTTTGATATTGAGTTTGTGTAGCTCTGATTCTTATACATGTAAGCCTACCTATGAAATGAATTGAATGATACTATGATAAAATTTTGCATTATGTCTTATCCCCGTAGATGCCAGGCGCCGTATCCGAAGACGTAGGCTGGAAAGACGGGAGAGCGGTTTGTGTATGAGCTGCTGTAACTTGGGAAGGCCAAATACTGAGCTGATGCAACGGCCAATATTGCAACCGCCAAACAACGAGAGCCAATTGACAATTACAAAAGACATACAACAAGGTTATAACGATACGAATAAGAAAATTCGAATGCTATTGATTCATTTTAAAATTGTTTAAAAATATCATTAGAAAAAAATACAAATAAAAATCATGTTTTTATGTAATCGAAATTTTAAAAATTTACAAATCTAGACAGTGATGTGTTTTGTTGTTGCTGGGAAACGCAAAAGCTTGAGAAATGAGCAGTTTTGAGACGGTTTTGCGATTACTGACAGGAAATTTATGATACTCAATACAAATTCAGCTAGTCTTTTATATAAAAAATATTGGCGTGGTGTAAGTTGATTATACGAGTATTACAATTTGACTGAGAAAATTGGAACAGGGCACCCAATGTAGTTGTATTTATTGAATACGTTTTGTATTTAAAATTAGATCTACTATTTAAATAGTTTAAATGCTTTGAAGTAACCGTTGAAACTGTAAACTTCAAAGCTCAGGAAGAATAAGACACGTACATACACTATATATTTCTCAAACAGGCATGTGGATTCATTTGCAATTAGACAATTTATAAATCATAAAATATTTAAAGTTTATATAAAGGGTAAAATTAAAATAATATTAACCTAAGAAATAAGAATGATCAAATATTATTGTTTTTACATATTAATATAAGCAAAAAGTTCCGAAATTAGAAGTCACTAATTTAGTATTGGGTTTTATTTGCATATCGCCTGTAAAGAATCGAAATTACCAATATCAATTTTTAACTAAATGCGAAATGTACTATTACTCTATTACATACAATATTTGAATATCATGTAATCCCTAAGGCATGTAAATAGAACATTTTACACTTTTCAAAAAAGTGTAAATAAAACATTTCACCTTTTCTAAAAAAGTGTAAATAGAACATTTTACACTTTTAAAAATCGTGTAAATAGAACATTTTACACTTTTCAAAAAAGTGTAAATAAAACATTTTACACTTTTCAAAAAAGTGTAAATAAAACATTTTAAACTTTCTAAAAATGTGTAAATAGAACATTTTACACTTTTCAAAATCGTGTAAATAGAACATTTTACACTTTTCAAAAACGTATAAATGCAACATATATTGCACTATTTAAAAACTCATAATTATTATTTTACGCATCCTTAATTTATTTCGTGTTTTTTATTAAGTAGCTCAGTTTAGTTCTAGCGCAAATTGGATATGAATCATTTAGGTTCTTCGCAGTAGATATGATTTATACATGTATCACAATCTCAAAGGCTTCTTGAGAAAGTTTTATTAAACTTGTAGAATAAAAAATCAATCTCCGTTAAGTATCGTGCACAACAATTACACCCAGTGAAACTCCTTATAAACAAGTTACTTGAGGTGAAGCTGACTGAAGCAAAATAGACCGTAACTAAGCATTAAAATCGAAGTTACTAAATTTTAAAATTACTAAATTGTAGCGTAGTACTATGCATTATGGATAGTATGGATTACACAATCAACAAACTTGCTTTTGACGTAATTTTCCCAGTTTAGATCAGTGACTTGCAAATTAATTGCAAAACAGAACTAGTACTATTAAAATATGAAAACCGTATACAGGTGGACATTTAGCGTGATATTTTGTTAATCGTCCTCGCCTACTGCGTTTTGCTTCTACGCCATTTTAAATAGTTAAATACATATTACTGTTTCATACTAACGAGATACATTAGTTGCCACTTTTTAAAACGTTGAAGAAGGAGTCACACAATGTTAGTGATTTTTAAAAGGCATAATAATTGGTCAGACTAATTAAGTTGAATTTAATAAAAGTGTATGCATGTTAAATTTCATTTGGACCGAAACTAGTGTACAGCTCAGTCAGTGTACCTAATATACTTTTACTAAACAACACAGCTTGCTTTCGAATTACATTTTAGGTAAGAAATCTTCATTAGGCAAGTAACTTATTTTTTAACTATATAATTGTTTCGAGCTGTTAGTAATGCGATTATTAACCAATTTTGAGTGTACTTCACTTCAATATTTCAAAATGTTGCAATAGAATCGTTGTAATGTAAAAGAAATTTTCCAATCAAAACGAACCAAAATCAGGAAAAAAGAACTGCCGATTTGTATTTATTAAGCATGTATGAAGACTGCGATCTTAATTTTTGAATCAGAAACAACTTTGTGTATTAAGAATTTAGTGGTTTACACATTTTTAATGGCCTATAAAATGTGTTTCTGTTTAAAATTCCAATATTTCATGGGTAAATTATATTAAATTGGTGGTTTTCATCTTTCTTGTTTTTAGCATTAAATTCTGCTCAGAAGTCTTCAATACCTTCGTTTTTAGATGCTCACTTAAAAACGTTTTTTTCGGATTTAACTATTATCAATATGGTGTGAACAACATGAAAATATAAATGAGTGACGTTTAATTTCTTTAAATTGGTAAAATAAAAATCCAAATTAAATAGTGTGTTAATTTTCTGATTACTATGTATTTAAATTTCAATATTGCTTGTACCCAAACTAGAAATCTTCCACGGCCTAGCATTGTTATTCCGAATAATTGGTTAACGCGCAAACAGAAATTCGAAGTTTTACATTTTGATTAAATCAGAAAGCATACATATTATATACCTTTTTACGCAACAAAACGTTTCTCATTAAACTAGCATACGTGTGTACTGATCGTAAGTATTGACATTCACAAAATATGCGTCCACTTGAATTATGAAAGAAAAATTACAGAAAATAAAATCAATAAAAGATGCAAAAAAAGGAAAGTTCAAATTTCAAATTTTTTAACTTTCACCAATATAAACTAAGTCCAATTTCCAGCCAGTCGAATCCGTATGAACTAACGGCGGTAGTAAGCACCAACGAGTCCCGGGTAAACATAAGCAGCATCCCCGTAGGTGCCGTATCCAGAGGCGTACGCTGAAAAGGCGGGAGAGCGGTTGATGTATGAACTGCTGTAGCTGGGATAGGCCAAATATTGAGCGGATGCTACGGCCAACATAGCGACGGCCAAAACAACAAGAGCCAACTGAAAATGACAAGTAAAACTTTATATATTTATAACCATATATAAAGATACAAATAAGAAAATTCTAAAGTTTTTAATTAATTTTCAAATTGTTTATCATTGAAAAAATATCAAATTAAAAGTATAATATATTTTTTTGTAATCGAAATTATAAAAACTTACGAATTTAGACATGGTGACGAGTTTGATTTTTGCTGCGAATCTCAAATAGCTTAAAAAGTGAGGGGCTTTAAGAAGGTTCTTCGTATGCTACAACAGGCGCTTTGACACTTAATATTTAGCTTGTCTGTTTATACGAAAAATTGGCTTTAGTAAGTTGATTATACAGATGCTACATTTTGACTGATAAAATTGAAATTAATCATTTAGTGTATAAACTTAATTGTTTTTATTAAATAGTTTTTGTATTTAAAGTTAGATCTGCAATTTAAATAATTTAAATGTTTTGATGTAATCGCTATAGCTGGAAACTCTCAAATGCAGTCAGAAGTCATTTTAGTATACTGCACATTTCCTACATAGATGTTTGTTTTAAGTAAATTTAAGCAACTAATTATTTATGGAATTTTAATACATATACATTAAAGCATTTTACACGTTCAGATGAAAGGTAAAGTTGAAATAATTTTAACGTGTAACTAAAAAAGGCAGAAAACAGAAATTATCAATTTTTATTGCTTTTTTCCATATAAACATAAGCACAGAAATTTAGTAAGCAAAAACTTGAGAAATCAGAAGCTGTTAATTTAATATTAGATGTTATTTGCATATAGTTTTAATTGTAATCAATATGAGGCTTCTTCAGAAAACACAAACTTCAGCAACAGTATAATATATTATACAGTTGTATGTTTAGTTGCATTAGTGATCACGCACTACACGCACTCGCACTCAGTATACAAAAATACAAACACATAACTTTAGGCGCGGCCAATGCAAAAATGCACATAATTAGGCAATAAGCATTTACTAAATTTCAGTGTAAATTGTAGCACGAATATGCCAATTTAAAGATTTTATCTAGACATTAATGTGGGTGTATATTAGGAATCACATTTCACATTCCGTCACCTTCAAATTGCACTCTTCTATCATTGTCTGACGATGATGAGCTGTTTAGCCTGTTTCTGTTTTAAAGATCGTTTTTTTGAAGAACTATGAGCCAGTTCATCAATGTTCTCTTCCAACTAGTGTATGAAAACTTATACATAATCATTACTATCTATTTACATAATGTATCAACGTTTCGAAATACTTCACCAATTTTAAGGGGTGGTATACCATTCGGACGGTAAAGATAAGTCGAATTAAATCAACTTGAAATCAAAGTTGTCATCGCAGAAGATTTTGAATATGTTTTGGTAATCCCCGTATGTATTTAAAGATTTCGTCTAAAATATGTTGTGTGGGCCAGGAATATAAAACAAAAAATGCTGAATTTCGTATTTAAGATCTTTCAAAATATAAATTGCTCGTTACAATGGGACAACTAATTTTAATATCATATTATAAATCGCAGTAGAATTTGAACAAACAGATATGTAATTGTATGCTGAACAGTTTGTGATTGATCAGTGCAAATCGTAATTAATCTTGTTTAATTTTTCTTACATTCCTTGTCCTCATTGCCATTCTTCAATGCGATCACAACTTCGATAAATTGTAACTAATATTATTTAACAGTAAATACCAAGCGACGTCAAACTTTAGCACATGTGATTGCAAAAAAGGATTTTCCAGGCAAATATAAGTTATAAGTCACTACATAATATTAATGTATTACGCTGACTAATAATGAGTATCTATAATCCACAAGATTTACGACATTTGGTTGAAGTTTAGGGTAACTAGAATGTTACTGACACAAAAATTTTAAAGTCATGTTTTTTTAAGCCATTCAATTTAAGCTAAAATTAAAATGAACGATGTCAAAAACATACTACATGAGACAGGCACGTAAAATGTTATTAGCAAGTTTTTGAAAAGTGACAACATGTTTTATTTGCATTTTCCCAAAATTTTTGTTTTATTTACACGTTTTTGAAAAGTGCAAGATATCCCGTTTACATAATTTCGAAATGTGCAAAGCATTCTATTCATATGCTTTTGGGACCACTATATTTTAAATTTTCTGCACTAAGGTAGCGCGTTTTGTTTTCAACTAAAACTAAAAATGGGGAAAATGGGGCGGGGGGAGATTTTCAGTCTTCACCGATGATATGTTCTCACGTGCTCACTAGCCATGTGTGTCATGTGGTGTTGTGGTTAACATTTTGCAATGTGTAACGTGTATCTAACTGAACCCATAGCCGCTTAGCATCGGTATTGGTTTTTGGGGTCGTCAATGCTAAGCTCCTTTTACAGTGCACCATTTCTAAACTATATCATTTTTTATTAGTAAGTAATGTCACTATCAAAATCAAGAAATCCAATTTATTTGAAAACATCTGCTGCACCTTTGCTGGCGACTAAAACAAAGCAGCTTATTTAATTTATCCAACTAAAACAGCAAAGCAATAAAATATTAACATTGATCCAAGTCTAAATAAAGACAAGCCGGTGTAATGCTAATCACAAGACTTTTTGATAAAATCCAGAAGAATTACATAACAGTTTTTGTTAATCAAGGAATGATATCTTAAGTTTATAGTAACCTAAACGTAGGCAAATGTAATAAAGATCTACACAATAATAAATTCAACGCTTCCCACTTTCCAGGGTGTTGTGTGTTGGGATACTTATCCATTTTTGCAATTTACTAAAGAAGTGTTAACATTGGTTAACAGATTTTAACTCATAGTTAAATTAATTTAGGTACGATAATGTAATCAACTTCCTTACTGATTTCTGTCCTATATTTCACCTCATTGAAAACACCACATCCTTTTTGCTTGACTGATCTGATTACGATAATGTTTACTCAGGACCAAGAATTTAAATGTGTGGCGTTTAACCTTTAAAAATAGGAAAATCAAAGTCAACATTAAATAGCACGGTAGTTTGCAGATTACTTTGCATTTGATTTAACATTACAAGCAAACAAACGTAAATCTTCTACGACCGCCAAGCCCAACCACAAGATGACACAGCAACGTGTAAACAAGATTTTGTAGTTTTTATTTTCGTTTAAATCACAACCTATTTTTACAAAATATGTATTACCATTTACACCCAGCAAGATGTTTCTCATTAAACTAGTACTCGCACGTACTGAGTAACGATATTTACAAAATGTGCTTGCATTTGGATTGAGAATGTAAAATTACAAAAAACTCAACTAATAAAAATTACAAAAATGCAAATTCGAATTTCAAGTTTAAAAGTTTCACATTCTTAAATCCACATCAGCCAATCGAATCCGTCTGAATTAGCTGCAGTGATATGCACCACCAGTCCTGGGTAAACATAAGCGGCTTCTCCGTAGGTGTCGTATCCAGAGGCGTAGGCTGAAAAGGCGGGAGAACAGTTGATGTATGAACTTCTGTAGCTTTGATATGTCAAATACTGAGCGGATGCCTCAGCTCTGTGGAATGTGTGGGGCTAAAATGTCAAGCAGAACAATATGTGTCAGTTGATTTTTATAGATACGCTGAAAATATAATAAAATTCAAAATTGTGTCCCTTTGTTCCTTTGGTGCATTGATTTTCCCATACAAATTCCAACGTTAAAATTTGAGTTTCGAATTTCTAAAAAAAAATTCATAATAACCCGGGCTCTAGTTGCTATGTAACCAAAAATGCACTCAATTGTCTATGCTAGCTAAAGTGTCAAGCGCTGGTAGAAGACACTTGAGTCACAGATGGCCAAATCCCAAGGTTACACCTGAAAACGTTCTAGGGTGAGACTGCCATTATACAAGGGCTTTAGCACTAGATTTAATATCCTAAATCCTAATATTATCAACAGCACAATTTAATCAAAAACGATTGTAATTGTATGCTGAACAGATAATTTAAATTGCATATCGTCTGTGAGGAACCAAAATGACCCATATCTATTTTTAGCTAAAAATAATATTCACTATCAACAAAAATATTAAAACATGTCCTAATTGCATTTAAATAGAACATTTTACACTTTTCAAAAGCATGCAAATAAAACATTTTGCACTTTTCAAAAACATGCAAAAAAGACCTATTGCTCATTTTAAAAATATGTGAATAGACCATCTTACGCTTTTCAAAAACTCCTAATTAACATTTTATGCTTGTTTCTCAATTTGTTTTTATGACAGGGCTCATTTAGATTGCAGCTTAAATTGGATACGGGTCCTTTTGGTTCTTCACAGACGACGATATTAGTAAATTTCCGCACATTACACTGTATCATTCAATGGACCCTTCAAATTGCAACATGTTGTTTATTTTATCCACACAACGAGATTTGATTACGTTTATTTAAGCCACAAATTCCAAGCGGCGTCAACCTAGACAACCTATAGTAAATTCGACTCCTTGGCAGGATTTTCCCAGTATCAGCTTCTACATATCGTTACTGTAAATGCAAAGTGGCCGTTCTCCAATTTCTACTAAATTCAAAGTGGCCCGTCTCCAATTTTATTCATTGGAAAAACCACCTATTTGTTTGAAAGTTCCGCCTAAAACCAATTGCATAGACCGAAAGAAAAAATTAAAATGCTAAATTTTATTTTCAAGGGCTTTAGATAACATTGTAAAAATTTGATAAATGCAGTTTAGGTTTTTCCAAATAAATAGCATAGCGTTTACAATCGCACTTCTGAGGTTGTATCTCAGTAACCGACCTCGACTTTGGCGATGGAAAAAATATTAAATTTTTGATGTCGATTATTGAAGAA
>JAQFZE010005382.1:0-10357 GCA_034695245.1 Dicyrtomina saundersi | reverse complement strand
CTATAGTGGTTGATTCCTACATTATTTAATCGTACACTCATATAATTATAATAAGGAGTCAAATCTATACTGTAACACAATATTCCCTCTTTCACGAATCAAGCCGTCCGCGGCTTGTCAAAACCACCACCATGATAGCCGTAAAGATTTGACGACATCTAGGGTATAAAAACAAATGTAGTAATCGAAAACACCATGACAAAATATAACATAAGGGAGAGAATAGGGATTACATAGGTCCCAAAATGTAAATGTAAATTAAAAATAGCATATACAAAATAAACTAGGAAATTGCACAAATACAAATAATAAAAAATAACATAATGAAAGTAGGATAACAGGGTTGACACAATTAGCATGGGAAAGCTCAACATAATGATAGCATAATATTATAGCGTAGAGAAGTTATTATAAACAAAACAGAACAACATGACCACCAGTAGTGGTCTGGTGTACTGAAGTAAATATTAATGAAACGTATAATTAACATGAGAATGGCCTCAAAGGGTCGTACGAATGTTAAACAGTAACACGAGAATAATAGTCACGCCGAAGAAATGAAATTATGACCGAAATTGGTCATAACAAATGAATTGGTGTGAAAAAGAACATGATTTGTAATAAATAACTAAAAACAATTTCATATAATTGACATAATGGTACCGAGAAAATATTCGGATAATGTAACATAGCAAATTGATATAATAACATATACGCATGATAATGTTTACATAGAAAGAGATAATATGGCATCGGAACGGAAGTAAAGCGTAGAATACTGCTGGTGGATTGTAATGGAGTTTGTAAAAAATGTCAGAATTTGGCATTATTATACGCGAGGGTTGAGTGAGATCCATGGATATGGAAGATAACGGGAGGTGTCAGGGGTAAATTCCACTAAAACAGAAAAATAAGATACGAATTAGTATATATACTTATCAACAGAATCATTTAATATACCCAAATGGATCTAAGATATACGAAGGCATTATACTGATGGGAGACCACCATGTAAGGTATACCCATGTCTAAATACATACGATACATATGTATCCAATATGTATATACCTACTCTATGTATTCACTATAAGGTCGAACTGGACGGAAAATATACTAATATAATAAATAATCCAACGGAAATATCCATAATTATCGAAATTACTAGGAGTGTCATAAGTAACTATATATGATATGCATATTCGCACAATGGGAACATGGGAATCTAAAGTTGGGAAAAAATGCATTCGACATAAAGTCACTAAGATCCTGTGTTGAAGAACCGTGGAGATTTTTTGTATAAACAATTGGGAAAGGGGGAATCAGGCTCCAAAAATATCTTGGAGAGAATTAAGTCCAAGGGCAACAAGTACTTGACTCTGACTGGAGAGCGTCAGTGTGTGTTTGGAGTGGGAGCAGAACAAAAGGAAAAAGCGAGTAAATACAAGATTTGTTCAAGTATTCAAAAACCGAAACGAATTTCGAATCACATCATGGCGGATCAGAGTAAGTTATTTAATTGTTGTGGACGTAAGAATTAAATACATATATTATTAAAATGGATTCATAAACATGTAGATGCCAGTGTACAAAAGTCTATTGCAATTGAACTAAAGAATGTGGAATGAATTATACAGATGCACGAGTCACAGGAAGTAAGACGAAGGAAAGAGTAGCCAAGGAGCTAATAGTCGTAATGGAACGAACCCTAGTAGATCGGGAAGCTGAGGGAGTGAAATTGAGGGATAAAAATTCACCGAATTCATTTGCTGCAAAATGGGGTAAGTGAATAAAAATATTCATTGTTAAATGATATCGAATATGTAAATTGGTGGAAAATGAAGCATGAAATGGCAGGAAAAATTCTAGTAATTACACGAAAATAACTCGAGTATTACTGTGTTGGTTGAATAGTAAAGAGACCGAAGATGAGTGATGCGGTAGTCGAACGTGAACGACTGAGAGTGGAGAAGAATACAGCCGAGGCTATGAAGCGCAAGGCAATACCTATAGCGGTAGTTGAAGGCGAAGCTTCAACTTCTTACAAGGTAAGTACACTTACATACCTATACCTGTAAATGAAGGCATCTCGTAGGACTGAGGAATAAATTCCCAGAATATAAGTGTGAGTGAGACAAGAAAGAGAATCTGGTAAAATGCATCTCCATGGGAGCTACATACATTAGGAAACCAAAAAGGGGAAATAACAGAGACTGGAAGAAGGATGTGGTAAAATGGTATACATAAGGAGCTTGTGGTGGTGGAAAAATCGAGAGGGTCGACACAGACCTCGACATCGCTTGTAGGAGTAGGGAGGGAGAAGTGTAGTACAGGACGTACGTAAATACAGAACGGGTTATCCTTGTATTGAAAAAGCTGGAGTGGAGCGGGATTGGGGGCATATACGAGGGTGCAATAGTGAACGGTAATACTGTCGTCAGGGTAAAAGGATAGGAGCGAGAAGGAACGCCGTTGGGTGGTACTATACCTACACTAATACAGTACCTACCTAAGTATACTATACTGTAGGTAATGTAATGTTAGTCTCGCATTTGCTGTTATCTGTGCTAATGACAAAAACTGACCGGAAAAATTGGCCGGCTTGAATTTAGAATTTGGAGAATAATGTCCAGTGATTGAATGTATCTACTGCAATAATGTTGAGCATGATTTGCATGTCCCCTGAAAGGAGGCTATGTTAATTTATTACTATGTTTAAAGTACTACCTAAAATTGTAGGTATTTTGGAGTTGACATGAAATTAGAATGAGAAATAGTAGAGTACTATAGACTACACTGTTAAATAGGGATTATGGATTTTTAAAATTGTCATTCGTACTCATATATATATCGCACACGCACAGCCACATCGTTGGATTTTAATTTGTGGCATGTAATCATTATCATAGTATTTTCATGTACATCACGAAATCACAATAGTCGGTAATATCTGTATACTCTATTTGGCTACTCTGAATACGTCAGCTAAAAATATTATTCTGGAAGATGTCGTTTTCAGTATGTCAAACAAAATGTAGTTTAAATTATTAGTCATAGTATCCGCAGATATAAATGTGCCTATATGCTTAAAAGAATCTTGATACTAATATAGTGAAGCATGGCACAGGTTGAAACTGGTAAGTTTGACCAGTCTAGTAGTAATTTTGGAAATTGTGGAGAGTGGGGAAAACTGTCAACCACATGCGACAAGATTGTCATGGCCAAATTCAACACCAAACTTGTTAAATCAATACTAAATCTGTTGAAGTTGAAGCATTTCTATCACTGTATCGGTATGCTAAATTAGTAATGCATAATTAATGTGTGGTGACATCCCAATGATGTCCATATTTTCACGGGTGGGGATATATCGGTGTTATTTGTTTGAATTAATAAAGTCGTTCAACAAGAATAGCGTTGTGTGATCTTACTCGTGTCCAGGATACGCAGTCTAATAGTTTATACGGCGAATCACCAACTACAATCCTGGTAATTTGGTGGAACGGATTCACTGTGGATATCGAAGTAACAAGAGAGCAGTTAGAAATTAATAGTAAAGTAGTCAAGTCACTCCTATGTGCCTCAGCGTATACGCTCATGTGTAATTATGACATTGGCACTGCTCGAAGCTATGATGCACATTACATGAAGTGACGTGGACGGCTGTACAATTTCGTAATCATAATATTATGTATAACTTTTTAATATATTGGTAGTGTCATAAAGTTTCCCATTAATGATGCACACGGCTGACTAATGTAGCTGCACTGCGAATTAGAGATATGTGTAATAAATGAAAAAGGAAATCCTGAACTTGTCGTATGTTTAGTTTTGAACTGCCAGATATTCGACTTTTAAGCTCTAACGAGGATCCTGTGGTAACGTCATCTAGTATGTTGGGCCATACTTGTAGTAAATCTGTTTGTATTTGAACTGCTGCATCATCTAAAATATGATTATGCAGTCTTGATAACAGAGACACAAACACAGTAATAAGATGGTATGAGCAAACACGATCTAGCACCCACATTAACGAAGATCGGTTGGATAGAATTCCTTCTTTTCCTAACGCCCGTTGAATTTTTATGCCCGTTGAATTCATACAAACCGGTAGCACTGCCGCGCACAAATTGCGTTGTGAAGATGAGTCAGAAGGTCATGCTAAGCACATGCTAAATATTGTAATAACTAGGGTCAGAATCAGATTTCGCAAAATAATGAAATTGTTGAATATGCAAGATAAATTGGTGGAGCATACCCACGGAGCGAGTGGAAAATTGTTAAAAATTGGGAGAAAAGTGGAAGGGAAAAAGACGGAGGAGGAAAAGACAAACTAATAAGTTTGAAAGTGAAGTGTGGGGGAATGGGCAAGATGAGGGGAATGTACCACCTCAACCACCATCCACCTTTCACCATACAAATACACAGGGTGTGACTCCAACTACTCTCATTTTGTAGAGGATGGAATGGCAAAGGAAGACGGGAATAGGAAAGCCTATTATTGTGGTATATAGAGTTGAGCTTTTTGTGCATGCACAGTAGGACTGGACATAACATGTGATACACATTTGGGCACATAGATTGACCGTCAGGTCCAGTGGGATGCACACTGATACTAGTCAATGAGGAGAGAGAAAGATAGCTTTATATAAAAAAAATAAAGTGGACACATGTCTCCTATAAGTAATCATGTGCCATATCAACGGTGGTATATTATCGGTGAAAAACCAAAATGACCCATATCCAATTTAAGCTACAATCAAAATGAACTATGTGATAAAAACAAAATAAAAAATTTGCAAATAATGTAACACGGGGTATTTCAAAAGTGGAAAATGTTAGATTTTGTATGATACAGGTTGTGCATGTATCACATATGGGTGAAATGGACGCCGATGTGGAGCATAATTATAAAATTCAAAATTCAAAAATTATTCAGCTGGCAAAGAAAAATATAAGTGGGGCACACAGACCTAAACACAGTTGTGCGGAATAGACATTACTCAGTCTGTATTAAATGTTAGAAGTGGCTACTGAGTTTTTCTAAACATTCTTGAGAAAAATTTCGAAATCGTTCCACGCGCTCCAATATACAAGCTTATGACTTGAATGGTGGTAAACCGTAGATTGTACGGAATTGAAAGAAGACATGTAGTAGACTGCTATTGTCATCTGAATTCGACCAAATGAGGTATATATATATAAAAAAAATTACAGTGGTGGATGGATATAGTGGACTTAGAACTCCCGGAGCTTGAGAATGGAAGTCGAAACAGTCAAATATAGCGTATGTGGAAAAAGTAAACCCTAAAATGCGC
Source organism: Dicyrtomina saundersi (assembly GCA_034695245.1). Classification (NCBI taxonomy): domain Eukaryota; kingdom Metazoa; phylum Arthropoda; class Collembola; order Symphypleona; family Dicyrtomidae; genus Dicyrtomina; species Dicyrtomina saundersi. The sequence goes on along the minus strand of JAQFZE010005382.1, from coordinate 5,042 downwards.
AAATCTATATCAATAACCTATTATAAAAATTCAAATTAACAGTCGAAATGAAAATGTTTCAAATTTCCTGCCAAAACTAAAAAAATAATTTGAACCTGAAATGACGAGCTAGGAGTAAGTACGGACATATGATATACCATTAAAAGGGAGACAATGAGGTGAATTCGAATAATCTAGGTGGCGTAAACAAAACATAATAATATGAAAAATCGTTTTCAGAAAAAAAAAACATTTGAACAAATTTGGAAGATACAAATACATAAACCGATTCTGACGAGTGATATATCATTTTAAAGCTCTGAAAAAATTCAAAAGGACAACAGTAATATGTATATGACTAACCTATACAAAATGTTTGTAGAAAAAAAAAATTTACGGTATTAATATCAAAATCGCTTGCCCATACCAGAGACTGGTATGTAAAAAAAAGTAAAAATTAAGAACAATGACTAATATAAAAAAAACCTATTACTAGTAGCACTGGATACTTTAAGGAAGTAAATCTCACCAATGAATAATATCAGGAAATGTGTCCCATTAAAATTAGGTCTATTCTTAAAAAATCACATGTTTGCAAATAATTGATGCAGGTATGTAACAACTTTAAGGTAGGAAAATACTATATAACTAGGCAGGATATGCTGGAAAAATGTATAGGTAGTAGTAATTACCACTCTTTGTATGCTCAATAATAATAAAATGTTGATGTGGGAAAATGTGGGAAAAGTATAGAAATGTGAAAATTGGGAACTTCAAGGTTCTCGATATGGTTTATGAACATTGAGAATGATGGTATGCCTTGTCTATTGATGTATATAAATGACGGTAATAAATACTAACATCCTAAGCAATGATAATATTTTGTTGTATGAATGGCAGAGAGCATCAATACCGAAGCCTCAGTTGATTATGCCAGCCGCTATTCGTGTGAAGCACAATTTTCGAAAAACAATCGGCCTAAATTGTATTTTGCGTGGACGAGAGAAAAACTTTCGATTTGGAGCTATTTGTGGTGGGCACCGCGTAATCCTAAAGGATGTTGTGGCAAAGACGATGGAAAATCTGTACGTCTATTGGCTACAACCAGAGTAAGTAGCTTTCTGTAGATTATGAGAAATAAATATCAAAAAAAAAAAAGGGAGTAACGTATAATGTGATATGATGCGAAGGAAATAGAGTGGTCAAATTAATTATCATTAGAGAAAAATAGTGTATAAGATAATAATCATTTCAATGATATTTTATGTATTTATTAGGGATTTGGTCTGCACCTACTTGGAAGCCAAAGGCAAAATGGTCAGTTGTAAACAAGCCATATATATACTGCAGTACTTGGAGGAAGGTAAAAAAAGGAATTTTGCCTCATTGGAAGCAACGGAGTTAATGGTGAACGTGGAAGGTATGAAGTTACTGATTAAAAGTATCATACAAGAAGAAGATCAGGTATATAAAATTAGTTTTTATCCAATTCCCATTTCTGTGAAATCTTTACCAATCGGATTGATTGAAGCAATGGAAGAGAAAAAAATGATCCCAAAATGGAATGATGAGGTATATCTAGATTATGATCCTTTCTGCAGATTTGATGGGATGGGAAAACCTGCAGTACATTGTCCGTTTCTAGAGTTAGACTTGACTCATTTTGTAAAATATCAGTGTGCCATTCATACTAGTTATGAGTGGGATCCGATCGAGCCGGTCGAATACGATATCGGCGATCGGTATAAACAACTCATTCATGCAAGCTTTGCGCATTTATTGATTGAGACACCCATAGAAATGGAAAAGTTGCGTATTCGCCCATTCTTTTGCACAGGTCTGGGAGAGACTGATGCAAAATTTCGACTGGATCATATCCAGGGGGCATATATTGATACAAAGCCAACACGGATGGCTGAAGCAGAAATTATTTCAGTGGACGTTGAAGCTCAACCCGGTCCAGAAATAAGGTTCATTATGATACCCTATTATCACACCACGGGTGAACAATTTACGGAGCGTCAACTATCAGACTTTAAAGCCTATAGGGATTTGCAAATGCATATGATGCAAAAGGATTTTACTACAACACAGAAATTAGTAAAACAGGTTGCAGCTAGGAGTGCCACGGAACGTGAAAGACTTCGTGTAGCTAGAGAAGCCTATGCAGAGAAACAAAGAAAATTAGTAGGTAATGTTGTAGTCAACATTGAAATACCAGAAATACCAGTGGTGGGTGAGAATGCGCTAGCAGCAGCTCCAGGAGGGGTAGAGGGAGATGAGGTAGAAGTCGATGGACAGGGGGGGGCAGGGGTTTTAGCAGGGATGGCACCACCAATGGTACAGGCTGGAAATATCAATAACGGGGTTGCACCTGAACCTATTAATAATGCACTAGCCGCTGATGTCGTCATTGGTAATCTGCCTGAGGTATTAGAGCACAATGAACAGGAGGCAGGGGAAGAGGCAATAGCAAATAATGCCGTTGTGCCATATAATGCTGTGGGACAAGCTCGTGTTCCGCAGGAATACCCGGGCTTATTAGCGAATGGGGGGGCGGCGCTAATAATTCAACCAGCAGGTGGTAATGTACGATTACCGCATGTACCCCGATATGATACGCGAATACGCCAGCTTGAGTGGCCCGATTTCATGGTAGATTTTCCTGGTACTTACGTACTCTGTTGTTATTGTGGTGAGGATGTGACTCCGGCTGCCGCTGAGCATTTTCGGGAATGCCAGCACGTCCTGTCTAACAAACAGTGGTGCCCACGCCACTATCTAGGAGGTGGCAATGGTCAGCAACCTACTACCCGGGGTGGTTGTATGTTTCGTGATCATATTAATCATCGTTTTCTTCAACATGTTAAAACATGTTATTTTATGGAAACTGCTCATCGGACACGCATGAAGTGTTTGTTCTGTCCCCAATATCTACGGCCGATAGCGTTTTACCATCATGTCTTTCACTTTCATACGCTCGAGTTAACAGAGTATCGAGATAATCTGCAGATCGTGTGGCACAATTATCGATATGCAATGGAACAACTGTATCCAGATATGACTTTCGGGGTAGGTACTCCCTTGGACAAATTCCCACATTTGTTAGGGGATAAGGTACCATCTCGACTTGAAGTCATTGCTAGAGAGCGTAGGAACCAAGGCCTCTAAATCAATAAAGTATAGGGGGGGGGGGGAAGGGAAAGGGTCGGTATGAATGGTGTCATAGCATGTTCAATACACCCGCTACTGTTACGAGTATTTAACCCTAGAATGTATACCATCGAAGTGTCAAAAAACTTTTGTGTACATCTTACTTGGTTTTCCCATGGCATCAACTTAATAACCTAATCTTATACAAAATAATTGGTATCCTATATATCATCTCGTATTTGCCCAACAAATATTTCTTTACCATACTTGGATATATGTATACCTTATGTAAATACTACCAATGGTTCGATCAATCCATTTTATATACAAATCTGCATATGTAATATACCCGAATTATATGATAGTGTACTAATTTATCTGAAAAAATGTAACACATATATAAAATTAATTTAATCCGTTGTAGGTAAATAAAACTAACAAAATATGATGTAGTAATGCGGTTTAGGAAAACAAAAAATCATATTTTTATAATAATCTAGTTATACCATATTTAAATTATTTAAAGGCTATAATCTCACATCCTTTAAGATGTAGAATATTGCAGTAATATCCTGATATCCTATTATATAATGTAATTACGGTACTAAGGTGTACATCATATTACTACGTGTAATTGTCTAAGGATGATAGTATATCAGTACATTACTACTCTATAACTACCAAACATGGGGTAATATTTGACAATCTGATGGAAAACATGTATATACATACGTAAATTGTAAATTTGAATTGAAGGAATTATATACTTAATTTTATTTATTGATAATACTATTTGCTTTTATATGAGGATTACAATACGGAGCTATCATAACAAACAAGGAGCAATTTTAATATGCAAAAAAAATAATTTTGAAAATCCAAAAAAGAAATGTAAAGTATCATTGTTGAAGATCTGATAATCATATTTGAGATAAAAGGGACATAACAAAAGACTGAAGTTATAAGACTGGAAATAAATCTTGATTGTATATTTTGTAAATATTTTTGTAAAGAGGAGTAATTATTGATGTCGTGTATTTCATTTCGCAATTCCCGTGGGAGCATTTGATATTCGTATCAAGGGTATTTCACTGTAGCGACCAGAAAATACCAATGGTACCTACCTACTCATCCCTGGAAAATGCAGATGAAGGTAAAAAAAAAGTGTTTTTCTATGGTACTGGTTGAACATAGCATATAGCATAATTATCATGTCTCATCTCGGTTGTAGCTAAGAAATAATAATAAAATGCTTCGCATTTTCCCATTATAGCTCTAGGGTACTACTTAATATAAATTAGTTTTTCAAGGATTTTTCAAGAACAAGACGCTCGAATAGGGGTGTATATACACTGTCCCAAAATCGTAAACTGATGAATTATAGTTTACTGTCTATATAGGTAGGGTTTCTCACTGGAGAAAAACATGGGGTTTATTCTCCCAGGCAAAATTGCTGAAGTGAACATTTCCCAAATGGAAAAATGCATAGGGAAAAATATTCTCACTCCGTAAAGCTGTACTTGTCGAAGTTTTCCCAACAACTGAAGTATACTTTTAAGGGTTTCGACCGCCATATATACATAGAACTATTATATACTGAAACTAAGCTGTACTTAAAACCAGGGTAAAAAAAATACAAACTGCATGACCAAGAGCGAGGAAAAATTCTAAGGGACGTCTCCGTCAGAATCTTCCATGTTTCTTGTATGAGGGGGTAGGATGCTCAATGGTTATTTGAGGCTATCTATATTTTGTTTTTACACTATAGGCGCCGTATATTTTAAATTAAACCTATTTATCTCTATGGTGCATAACGTACTGTACTCATATATACTATTTAAGGTATAAATATCTATAATTTAATATTAGAATAGGATAGATAAAAAAATATGAGTCCAATAAAAGAAACA
>JAQFZE010005381.1:0-10357 GCA_034695245.1 Dicyrtomina saundersi | reverse complement strand
AAAAAAAATACTTAAAAAGAAATACTAGAAAATAGTTAGTACTAATATTGGTAACAGTTAATTGTCATGTTCAAGTAAAGTACTGAGCTTTACTACTGCTTTGTCATTTGCCTTCAATAAATATACGTACGTAGTTAGATAGTTAGTATAGGTACGTGGCGTAACCACTTTTACTTAACGTTGAAGGGAGGAGCAGCTAAAAATAGGTCCAATTTGTAAGTTTAACGATGGGATGGGACGGGACAGTAGCCGTGAGTTGTTGAAGTGAATGGGGAAAATATTGTAAATGGCCGGTAAGTACAGTTGTTTATTTAATCAAGGGAAAGTTGACTAGGAAATGAAAATTGATTTTCCCATTCCTTCCTTCCTTTGGTAGTAGACAGTCAGAGTAGACTGTATTGTGTAGCTACCTAATAAAGCCTAAACATGTGCATAATACATAAAGCATACACCCAAGAAATAGTATCGAAGCATGCAACTATTATTACTATACTGATGATTGACTGCAGGAAAATTCAGTTTTTCTTGTACGGTATGTTATCACTATAGCGATCATTGTGATCCAAAATAGATCTAATGTACAAATAGGCGGTGGTGATGCAATATGTAAGTAGTAATAATTCATGATTTAACTGATTTATATCAGGAGTCCCTTATTAGAATTGTCTTGTATTCTTTTTACCGTTTTCGTTTTCCGTTTCGCTTTGAATTTTCCAGAGTACCTACATTCCTTTATAAATTTCACTTTGCTTATTACATGCTTTTCTAAACTGTATTAATAGATTTGAGCCTTTTGTACTACATACTACATTACTACATAAATCGACTACTGGGAGAGGACGAACCAGTATCAGTACATTCGAACCGTATTTATATATTTTATGAAAAAAAATAAATTCAAAAAATCCGAATTTTATTTTTGTTAAATATCAGGGAAGTCGCAATATTTTTTTTTTGATTTACTTTTTATTTCTTTTTAGGAATTTGATTCTAGGAATTGTGTGTACTTTATCGGGTAGTACGTTTATAATATTCATATTATATATATAGATATAGTATTTTTATGTACCTATACCTAAGGTATATTTTAGAGTTTACTTTGTTCACGATTGTGATGTACCTTGAACATTGATGACCATTCAAAACTTTGACATTATTATAGAATGCGAATGTTTTTGGGTCATAATCCATAATAATTTATATATGACATAATAAATAATTAATAGGTACAACAATAACATATTTTCATCAAGTTTAAATTTAAATATAAAAACTACATTTAATTTTTTTTAATAGCTATAAAGGTATTTTTAATAGACAAAAATGCAGTTCTTCTCTTTTAAACATATTTTAAAAGATTAGTTCTATATTTAATTACTTGCGTCTCGGCTTGGGCAAAAAATTACGCGATATTTTCAAGGGAATTTCTCACTTTTATATTACACTTTAATATGTACACTGTATACACACAATTTAATAATATACACCGCAGGTTTTTTTTCTTCTTCTAGACTTTTTCTTGATGTTTAGTAACAGTTCTATTAATTTTCATGATTTAGTGTGGTGGTTTGTGGAGGAGTCTCTTCATGATTTCATAATAATTATTAACCTAATCCTACAACAAGAAAACTGCCTATACATGTAATATAATGAACGCATTAAACATAAAAGTATAAACCATATAAATATGAGATTTTGTTCTATATGTATATTCACACAATGTTCTTAATTAATAAGACAAAGAAAATGTTTCGAGAATTTAACAACAGCAACATAAATAACAAAGAATAACAATACATTTATGTATACTTCCATTAGGAGTAATTAATTGGCAAAAAAAATTGCATTGCAAATGTAGTAAGCTACCTACATTATTAATTACGAATTTCCTGTACATACCCCTCTGGCCTGATGTAATATAATAATTAAATAAATAATTATAACTAGTTTCTAACAAGAAGTATAAATAATTGAAATACATTATCTACGTATATTATACAATAATAGTTAATAACTTGATGTATGTATATATGTATATATATAAAATTATTAATTAATCTTCAGTCTATTATTAGTTTTTGAGTTGTATATAGTTTATTTAATAATTATCAACGTACCTACCTACATATCTTACCTACTATATTATTTAAATTCACTAGGTTTCATGGGTAAAATATTAAGTTTACACAGTCAGCATTTATCTTATCCATTTTGGTAGGTATAGGTATAGATACTATCATCGTTAATAATGGTATATATATATTAAATAAATATGCAGATATTTGGAAAGTTCTTTGCAATATGGAAATATATAATCACACATCATATATATTACACACTATATTATATGTACAATTATGTAGATACCTTATATAGATTCAAAATTAGCGTCTATAGAGTTAGTTACTTATATATTATGCTTTTAAATACAAATATAACTGTATAATGTTTCATAATTATTACGTAGGTAGGTATTTACGTCATGGTGACGACGATGAAATGGGCAAGCAACGAAATACCTGTATGTATTGTCCACTGACCTCATATTATGGGCTACGCACCGGGACTGAGATAAAATTAATTTTTAATAAATTATATATTTAGACGGAAAGTGGAAATCATGATGATAATTATTCATATTATTAATTAAAGCTGTAAATTTTCTTACAAATTAGATTAAAGCATGTTTATAAGAGACTACTTGTTTCATAATTCATTACTAAATAGAATTTAATCCATACAGTTATATGCTAACATATAGGTAACATTTAAACTATTCACACAAATAACGAAATTAGGAAGTTAGGAAGTCTTTCAAGTGAAACGGAACAAACATTTTGTGTTAGATTCTATGCTTGCCATACACAATATGTTCAGAGCAAATAATTAATTACATCTGGCTTCTAAAAGTATATTAAAATTAAGTAACAAACATCGAGTCAATAAATAAAATGTTTAAGAGTTGAAATTCATATACCTTGAACAATAAATTAAAGCTTCCATGTGTGTAGTAAATTCAAGTGTATGACTGGTATGGTATGGTGAACCCACACAGCATGTAATCAATTCAATCTAAACTATATATACGAAAATAAAATAATACATATATCTTCATACAAACTCCCTATCGCTCAGTCACTGAATCAGAATTCCGCTTTTTGACAATAATTATTATTCACTTAATTAATCATATTATTCGACTTTGACATTCATAAATATTTCCTTCCGAGTTATATCGCATAATATCTAATGATGATCATGATCGGACCTACTCAAACTAAAACTGTATTTTTTACATATGTTGCCTGTCTTTGCTCAGTAAAGTGCCTCTCTGCAGTACGCACAGGAATTTCAAATTTCCTACAACAGTCATCCAACCGCAATAATAACAATAATAAGTAATTATATATAATTTTCTCTCCTCCATAATATATAAATATAATGACTTCAAACCACATTCTTGATAGTTTTCGTTGAGTATGGAAAATGTGCATATATATGCTTGTGAATTTTCTCAAACCGCACACACGCACACACTAAAACAGTCACTCGCTCACTCTTCTATATACCTACCTCAAAACACATTATGTCGTCCGTAATTTTACAATATGTATGTGCACATATAGAAATATATTTACACGAGTAAAACTTGGCTCCTTGCCTTCTCAAACTAAATAAGTCTGTACATTCTCGCTTGGGTTCTTACTACTCGTCTTCCTTCCCTTCCCAATTCCGATGGAGTGGAGGGAATGAGGGGGTAATGGAGCATGATGTCCAGTCGGGACTCCCATGCCGGTCATGGTACTGGGAGGATTGGATGGATGAGGGTGCCACTGCGGTTGTGGTCTGGGAGAGGGTGAGTAAGTGTAACCATTTGGGAGATGAATATTCTTGAGATTCATACTTGCCATTCCGGAAGGAGCGGAATTCGAGGACGTTGGAGAATTATTTGGGTTTCCAGTCCCATTGGAATTATTACCACCACTGTTACTCCCATGACCACCAGTGGGACCATTAACTAAACTACTGGAATAATTGGATCCAAGTTGAATTTGCAATCCAGGATGATAAGATTGTTGCGGACTAGGAGGATCCAGTGAGGAGTACACATGCTCGCCCTCAAGACTCAGGTAACTCTCACCACCACCACCACCACCGTGACCATGATGGTTATTATGATTACTAGTCTGTGACTGATACTGATGATATTTGCTACTACTGCCAGTAGCCGTGCCAGCAGTCCCATTATTCCGCCCATGTGATTTTACAGCCGGCAACGGAGATTTTGATAAATTGGAATGATTCAGGTGATGATGATTTGAAGTGGAATTGGAATTCCCGGTCCCATGATGACTGTGGTGACCATAAAATGAGGATCCGCCTGACCCCGATCCCGAGCCGGAACCTCCATCATCCATGATATGATCATGATCTAGCGTTGTGGAGTCGGTCGAGTTGGATGGCGGTGATTGACATTTTGGAAGGCTACTTTGAGTACGATGTGAGATTTGCTGCTGCTGCTGCTGCTGCTGATTTTGCTGACTCTGCTGATGATGCTGTTGATACTGTGGTGGCATGGCTACAAAATTAGCTGGAGAGTAAGGCGAAGGCCACAGTTTATGATTTGGTGGGAGACCATTATGTCCTCCGTTTATTATCATCATCATCGGACTAGGTTCAGGACAATGGCCCTGGTGGTTTCCACTCATTATAGGTGAGGAAATATGGTGATGATTATTATGATGGGCTTGAGTTTGGCTTACATATTTGGCAGGTGTATCAGCGGAGGATGAGGCGGCGGACGTTGTAGTTGTGTTACTTGTAATATTTGAGTGGTAGTGAGAGGATGGATCTGGTAGAAGGAACTTGAGTCGAGACCAAAATTTCTTGTCTCCCTCCTCATCCACTCCAGTACTGCTGCTGCTACTACTAGAGGACCATTCCAGGGTCCGCTTTTTAATTTTCCTCCAGCTAAAAATAGTGCGAAACTCGGAGCTCATGAGCTCTTCCACTGGAATGGCTTCCGTGAGAATATATAAAATAGTCTTACTACTCCCTTTCCCAGTCGACAAACTACCACTCTCCACTCGATTCATGACGGAGTGGAAAGCAGTGTAGGACTCCCCAACAGACCATTCCCCTTGAAGGAAATTCTTGGAGAGGATCACAATAATACTCTTGGCACTGTCCACAGCCCCCCACATCATCCCTTTCAAATCCCCAGTCTCATTCACCAAATCCCGATGATGAAGACAAAGTCTGTAGTTATCATTCGTCTCGAGCTCATCAGCTATTTTATCCGTGACAAATTCCTCATCCTTCTGACTGTAGATGAGGTACGCATCATAGGACTTCTCCTCATCCCGCTCCTTCATCCCTTTCAAACTTGAACAAAAACAGGGACAGGGACAAAAGCAAAAATGTCCAGAGTCCCAACAACTCCCGAGTCGAAGTCCAAAATGTGAAAAGAACCACAATTTAATATCCTCCCGACAGAGAACCAGGAGAACGACGAGGAGGAGGAAGAAAATGAGGAAGAAGACGAGGCCCAGAATCAGGGAGAGGACGTCAATATTACCAAAAGTCTGTCCAAAAGAGTCTTGTAGGGATGCCCAGGCTGAGGAGGGACCACAAGTGTTATTTTTATAGTCCAAAACGAGATGACCAACGGCTCGGCTTTTATTCCAGGAGCAGCGGACTTGACTCAAATCCAGGATCTTCTTGGAATTATCATTGACCCAACTGTGGAGATGATGAAGGTAGCCGCAGTCACAGTCCCAGGGATTCCGTGAGAGGCCAATATCCACCAAATATGGATTCAGACTGAGCTGCCACACGGAATATGTAATCAATTGATTACCATCTATGCGGAGAATTTCCAAGGATTTTAATGGGAGAAATGTATTATTACTAATGGTACGAATTCGATTATTATGGAGGAACAGCTCTCGAAGACGACTCAGATGATCAAATTCAAATCCATGGAGACTCATCAAATGATTTTCTTCCAGATGTAAAGTTTGAAGGGACTGGAGACCATTAAAAGATTTATTACTGATCGTCTCGATCCGGCTGGAATTCAGGTAGAGAACTCTCAAATTTTTACGGCCAATAAAAGTGTGGGACTTGAGGAGTGGTATAGAATTCCCGTCCAGGTAAACTTCTGTAGAGTCCATCGGGAGTCGGGGTGGGATGGCGGGCTGGGCGGAGCCGGCACAGTCCACAACATTTGCGGACCAAGTATCATCATGATAACATGTACAATTTGCTGGACAAGTCATGGCACAGTCACAAGCATCAAACTCACAGCAGTGACACAATGCGAAACAATGGGATTTATAAGGACAGAGGAAATCCTGTGGCTTCATCTCCGGGAGTGCAACATGGGAGGAGCTCCGAGAGTACGCCAAGCGACAGACGACAGTGTCCAAGTCAAGTATAATGGGATGTGACCTGAGTGCGGCTAAATGATGAATCCGGGTCAACCACTCCATTTCACAGTCACAGAGGAAAGGATTCCCTCCCAGGAGGAACTCGGGCAATGGTCGGCCATGGGGGACGGGTGGGAAGCGGATGGCAGTGAGTGGGACGGTCGTCAATTGATTTCCAATTAATTCCACACGTCGAAGATTATTTGCTCGATTGAGTGTGTCGGGGGCCATTCGGGCCAAATTGTTGTAGTTGAGTCGGAGGACTTCCAAGGATGACGGAACGACATGATGATCCAAGGAAGTCAATAAATTGTGAGAAGCATCAATGACTCGAAGACGGATTTTCCCATTAATATGAGGATGATAATTAGATCGTACAGAAGAAGCTCCAGCCCCGCTCCCGCCGCCACCAGCTCCGAGACCCGCGGCTGGACGAGCAATGCCCCCAAGAGAAACTAATTGATTGTGACTGACGTCCAACCATTCAAGGGTTGACGGGAGGAGGGAGTAGTCCACCTTCGTCAATTGATTCTCTGAGACGTTCAACCAGAGGAGACTGGGTAATTGGCCTGCCAGGCTCGGCGGAAGTTCTGTCAGTTGATTCGAGTCAAGTCGAAGAACACGGAGATCAGGACATGTTGTGAAGGCAGACGGCGAGAGGGCTTTGATTCGATTCTGAGCCACGTTAAAAACTCGGAGACGACTGATTGGATCACAAAGACCCTTTGGTAGAGTCTCAAGCTGATTGTCCACGAGTCGAAGTCCATACAATTGTCCGAGTCCCATAAATGAGGTGTTGGACAAAATTGAAATCCGGTTCTCACCCAAGTCCAATGTTCGGAGAAGTGGGAGAGAGCGGAGTGCACTTGGAACTTGATTTAATTGATTCCCCACGAGGCCCAAATCCTGGAGTGATGTACAATTTTTGAGTGACCCAGCATCCATCCCACTGATTTCATTATAGTCCAGAATCAGCTTATGAAGAACGTAGAGTCCATCAAATGTATGAGCACTAATCGACGCTAAATGATTCTTGGCTAAATTTAATGCATGTAAATTACTCAGCGTCATAAAAGTTTGGGGTTGAATGTTTGAAATTTGATTATAGCTCAAGTCTAAAACTTGGAGTGTGTACAAGTCTTTGAAGGTGGAGGGGGAGAGACTCGTAATTTGATTGTGGGATAAATTGAGAATTATGAGACGGACGAGTCCTTTGAATGCTTCCACAGTGGTGGAGGTCGTGGCGGGGCTGGTGGTGAGAGAGAGGGAGAGTGTGTTCATGGACACATCCAAGATTTGCAGGTGTTCTAGAGGATCTAATAATTGAGCGGACAATGTGGTTAAGGAATTATTTCGAAGATCTAATTCTCTCAAAAGTTTCGTGGGTTGGAAGAGTTTGGTGGGGAGGGCAACGAGGCGGTTGGAGGATAAGTTGAGTGTTCGGAGAGAGCTCAGACCCGCAAAGGCCTCATCGCTCAGCTCCTCCAACCAATTATGATCCAAACGTAGATCTTGAAGTCGTCGCATTTTCTCTAATCTCCCACGACCTAAACTTCGGAGAGTGTTGTAGGATAAATCAAAAGATTTTAACTCTGCTAAACAAGAAGAAGAAGAAGATGATGAGCCACCCCCACTGCTACTACCACTATCACTACTACTACTAATACCACGAGAAATAGATGAGGCAATGTTGGAATTAGAACCAAACTTGAGACTCAGCTGCTGGTGGAGCTTGGACTGTGTTGACTGTTGTGAGGAGGATGATGGTGGTTGTTGTGGCGGCGGTGGTGGTAATCCCAAGTCATCAATATCACTAAGGAGATTATGTGTCAGATTAAGAGTTTGTAAGAATCCTACTTGGCACAGGAGTTGATCTGGTAAGTTCCACATGTGATTAAATCCCAAGTTTAAATGACGTACTTGTGGAACATCATGAAGAACACTTGGAGACAATTCGAGGGAGCGGGAAGCCCAGTCGGAATTCCCGGTGAGGATCGTCAACTTTCTCAAATGCTTCAGCCCTTGTAAACTCTCACTTGGCAAATATTTCAATTTACACTTTTCAATGGAGAGCTCATGGAGAGCGGAGAAGCTGGACAATTGTCCGGCCTCAAGGAGACTCTCAAAGAATAGTACATCATTACAGACTAGTCGGAGCTTCGTCACCACTCCCATATCAACTATTGGCACGCTGGACGTCAAATTTTCAAAGTCTAATTCCGAGTGAAGAGTTCGAATTTGGCACAGAACTGTCTCCCCACCCCACAAATGACCATCACTGCTACTACCACCACCACCAACACTACTACCACTCCCTCCTCCCCCACCTCCTCCATTTCCATTACCACCACCACTACTACTGCTCCCAATACCATTCTGGGATGATAAAGTTTTTTGAGATTGCAAATTATTCCCATTATTATTGGCACTTCCACTTGACGAAGAGGAGGAGGAGGAGGATGAGCCACCACTTGGACTGTTCGAGTGATGGTGATGATGCATTTGCGAATGTTGATGTTGTGCAGCTCCGACGACGGCTCCATTCTCCACCGTACATGACTCCAGCTCCGAGCCCAGGTTTGCCTGGACAAAGCTGGGGATGGAAGTGGAAAGCACAAGACTGATGATGATGCTGACAAGGATATTGACGCTCCGAAATCCTTTCCATCGGCCTCGTTTATTTAATCTTGAAACATTCCCTCCACTGAACAGGAGATTCGTTTTGAAGCCGCTGTCTTGATTTAAGTAACTCCTCTCCATCGCCCGACGACTCGTGCACTGTCGGTGGTGGTGTTGGTGGTGGTGGTGATGTTCATGAGGCGAAATTCGAGAAATCCAAAGACTCCCGTCCTCATCCTCTTCTTTGTCATCATCTGTTCGGTGTTGTTGCTCTTGCTGGGTCTGGGTCTGGTTCTCCTTCATTTTTGGATTATTGAGTTGTTAGTTCTTATTATATTGTATTGTACTGTTGTCAGCAGCCGAGTGTCGGAGATTCTCCTGCTATTTCTATTTCTTCGACTATCTTCTTGAAATATTCCATTCCGACATTTTCTTTTCCTTTCTTCTTCTTCTTCGTCTTCTTTCTTTTCTCGTTCAAACTATACCCGTATATTTTAGTATATAGTTGAGTTCTGCACGGCTCTATGTACTTTGCAAGTTCCTCTTCTGTCTTTTGTATTGAAGCCGGTACCGGGCCTGGTGTCGGTAAGGGCAACGGTAACGGTGTTCGTCCTGATACAGAATCTCACGCTTTCCACTCCAATTCTTCCTATTCTATGCCACTACCACCTCTCTTAGAAGTAAGTGTATATATACACACGGAATACAGAAGTAGATGGTTCACGATGATATAATATTTATTAAATTATAAATATAATGGACGTATTATCTTCTTGGTTCACGCACCCCCAACTCTTCCACTGAAAATACCTTCCCACCAGCCAAGCCTACTACTTACTACTGTAGATGAAGCTCTCAAGTTGTAGCCGAGATATCACATCAATAACGGCATCAAGTTGGAGTTGGAGCTGGAGCTGGAGCTGGAACTGGGAACTTGAACCTAGAAAAGTATATATAAAGAATACATAAAATTCTATTTTAAATGCATGAGAAGAGCTTTAAAAAAATCTAATGCAATAACTAAAAGCACCTTTTTTTTGCCCTGTCTGTCATTTATATTTTGCAGTATCGGTAAGCCTATCAGCTATATACATATAAGGGTGGGTGGATATGCAGCGTATATATTTCCTAGGTATATCAATTTTTTGTACCCATTTCCAATTTTTTTTTCTCTACTAACCCATTATTTGTCGAATCTGCACTCTCTCTCAGAGGAGTCCTCTTTGAACAGTAAATTGTGCCAAGTGTAAAAGAGCTCGAATGATTAAATAAAGGAATCGGAGACGAAATTCCTACTCATTGTTATA
>JAQFZE010005380.1:0-10357 GCA_034695245.1 Dicyrtomina saundersi | reverse complement strand
TTCCCTTGCCGCACTCAAGAACTCAAGATGAAGCAACCAAAAAATAAGAATCAACTCCCTTCTCAAACTGCGCTACGTACATATCAGTACCATGGTAGGTACCTACGTGTGTATGTGGGTACATATGTACAGTATGTTTTAAGTAGCCTGAAGTATAAAATTTCAACCGCTTGCCCTTTTCTTAATACTTGTTTCATGGAAATTGGAATGAAAGTATGAGAGTATCTGTAGCTAAATCGGACTACTGTAGGAAAGAGGCACGATCGATGCTCACATTATTGACTACGTCCACATCCATCACCCGTGAACATCCAATTCAATCAGCTTAACCACCAATACTTCATCAGTCAGGAGACTTTGCCTACCTGTCTTACGAGATTAACCGCAAAATCCCTCATTTCTTATTCCAATTGCTTTATCAAAATTTCGCTGTCTTCCTCTCAGGCTCTATGTTTCTGTGTGTGTGTGTGTGTCTGTGTCTGTGTTGTCGTCCACCATTAGCATTATCATTAATAAGAATTAACTTTGCATGACTGCCCCCTTGAATGATTTAATTTCCTCCTTCGCGGTTGAGTTTTGGTTCTTTGATTTTGATTTTGGTTGAGGTTTGAGTTCAAACATGACGTACTATGAATATTAAGTAATAAATGTATTTAAATTTAAATATCATTAAATTAAATACTGGACTGGGGATGAGCAGATCGAGGGATTGGAATTGAAATTGGTGTGACTCTCAATTAAAAATGTATAGCATTATCATTAGCATGTATCAGTATCAGTGCTGACGATGAGACTCAAAGAGCGCCATGTTCTTCATTTTTTTTCCTAGATTATCATTAGGACGTAATAATATATAATATGCTTTTGAAGAGGTAGCTTTTACATGAACTCGGGATAGCCGTAGAAATTGCACTAATTTTAATGAACTTGAAACTTGAAATTGAAATGAATTTGCTTGTTAGAAAGTGTCTATGTAATTATTTACTTGTAAGTCCGTGTGAATTAAATATCATTGAAGCATTGAGAGAAATAAAGAAAGACAAGAAAGAAAAAAAAGAAGTTTGTTCTGAGGTGTATTTCAACTACTATACATACCATACTACCAACTACCACTATAACTCATAATATGTAAAGGCATAGAGATAAAACATGTAATTAATTCACATTCAAATTGTTGTGGTTGTTTCATAAGCTGAGCTAGTTGAACCCCGACCTAAGGATTATAAAGTTGACTCGCTCCGTCCACACCATTGCATTGGGCTCTTGGCATTAGTTCCAGTCCCAGGTCTCGTACAACTACATACATATGGGGGAAAAGTTGACAAAAAACTGTGCGGTAAATAAATGTGAATTGAAATTAAAATGACAGGGTGAACAGATAAAATTGCCTCATGGTATATCAAGCTCAAATGATTACTAGTATTGTATTGTATCTTATAAAGTTAACTTTAATCCTGTGATACATAGTGTGTTGTTGTGGTGGTGGTGGAAGTTCAAGCTGGATTTACTCATGGTAAACAGCACGACGTGGACTTTTGTAAAATAATGATAAACAAAGCAAGGAGAGAGGCGAGATTGAGGGGGAAAAAATCCTGCCGCCGGGATGAAGATGACAACTGAGCATGGACGTGGACATGGACCGCAATTGTAATGTGTACTCGGAATGGACAATGAATGAGGGCGATGACGATGACTTTACGGAGCGTATATATGTACTGGATGTGCTTACGATATATAACAGCATCTCCCTCAGCATCTGCATCTCAAGAAGAAGAATAAGAAAAGGACGGGAACGGGATTTACACTGAGAGAGAGAGGGAGAACTGAGACATGAAGTCGCTGTGGTGAATTGTTGTTGTTGTGAGTGGGCAGTGTAATAATTGACTTGATAGTCCTACAATTTACATATCTAATGTGAGTGCATGTTATTCCCTGTGGAGCTCCTTATGTTTTACACTTTTACGCCTCAATGACTTTATAATGGACTCAGTGACAGAGAAGAAAAAGTGAATGTGTTAATTTTCTTTACAATTATCATTACCTGAACATTTTCATTTCATTTCAGCCTTTGCGCTATTTCTTTTTATTTGAGCCAAGCCAGTTTTTTTTCCTCCCCCCATCGCATCCCATTCGTCTTCTACCTCTCGTCGACTTATTTCTCCTTTGTTTCCTTTCCCTTACGCGTGTTTGGAAGTGCTTGACAATTAGAAATAGAATTATTATTGAATTAAGAGACTCTTGGGTTAATTAGGTTGTGGAGGCTTTTCTAACAGAAACAAGTATTCAATCAAGCTGTATGTATTACACTCAACACAACTTTTTTGTGGACTGGACTGGGCCTGGGCTCAAGTCCGAGGTACTGGCATAGGTATGGGTATGGGTGTGGGTATGGGTATGGTGGTGCAACAATGATTATAAACACGGTGGGTCAGGTTTCTACATTGCGTCATCTCACCCTGCCTTGAAATTGAAATGTGAATGCTATTAATCGTATTCATTTCTAGAACACGTTTATCATTGTACACTAAACACAAATCTACTCGAAGCCCCTGTGAATTTTGAAAGGATATGGTAATTCATAGCTTTATTATTAATAATAATTGTTAAAAGACGGGAAATAAATTTATTCCTCCACAGATCGTTTTTATTTTCCAAAGTTTAAAACTATCGTTGGTTATTACAGAAAGCGAGTATACGTACCTAGGCACATAATAGTTTGTGTTTAAGCTGTGTGGTGTAGTTCAATTAAATTTTTTTCTGTTACTTGATTGAGTATCGAATTTTGCAGAAACTAAATAAGCCTTATAATTGTAACAGTAATACTACATGCCCATACTATAGCAGATATGCTTTTGTAGAAATAATTGAATAGATGTGAATTTTATTATTTTTACTGCATTGTCTTTGTGACTACGTACGTACATATAGACATTATTGGGGTGCAATAATAATAATGGAGTAATCTAGTTTTACGGAGGACCATTAGTTGCTCACGTTGTGTTGAAGTAATGGAGCGAGTGAGTAATGATTGAATACCACTAACAGTGCAGCATTTTTTATAATAATACTGCTATAATTATTGCGTATATCAGAGAAAATTCCAGTCTTCCAAGTTCCATAGAAAGCAGTTTTATTATTCCTATATACAAAAATCATTATGATATATTTGTAATAATAATATACATCATAAATACTTGATAGATTCCCATTCACTGATAAGATAATAATAATATTAGCTCTACGGACTCCACAACGAATGTTAATATATTATTATGACATTAGCAACATTAGCACCGTAATTCGTAATAATTGTGAGCGTGTTCCGCGTCCGCTCCGTTATAAATTACAAACCTATACATGCCTATAGGTAGGTAGGTAGGTACATGTTCTTTGCACTTGCAACGTGGACTCGGTGTCGGTCTTGTGTCTTGGGTAGGTAGGTATATAGTATAGGCAGTGGGGATATAGGGATGTTGACAGGAGGCACTTTAGTTGGAAGACAAGCATTAAGAGGAGAAAGAAGAAGAGGAACAAGCTAAACGACTGAACAACAAGGCTCAAGGAAGGGTTTCCAGTTACAGAAACAGAGCACTGTGTTCAGCAGTCTTCTGCCTCCCTGCCCGTGTGTGTGTGTAAAATAAAATGTAATAAATATGTGTGTAGCAATAAATTATAAGAGGATAGACCACAGATTGGATTCTAAACAGAAATGTAGACGTAGAAGTACATACTACACACAATGAAGTCAAATTAAAAGTTATAATAAAACCCATACACCATCACGCATGTACCTACCTATACACCAAGAACATGCATTTAGTGAGACAGGTTATACTACAGTAAAGTGTGGAGTTTACAAGAATTTGAGGACGAGGAGGCACAGTATCTATACGTCTATGTCTATTTGATATGAGGAAAAAGCGGTTAATATTGTTATTATTATTATTATATTTGGACTTGGATTTAGATGCGTTGAGTTGGAGTTGGAGTTGAAGTTGGAAGATATAGGCAGGCCTACCTATACATAAGATAGGACGGTGACTCTCGCGCGGTATGTACAGTTTTTAGTTGTAGTACATGAGAAGGGATGAGAATGGGATTGGATGATGATGATAAATAAAAACGTTATGGAGGCTTGTAGGGAAAAAAATGGCATATGATGAGGATTTTATATGGAGGTTTTTTTCTTCTTCCTACCCCAGTGTACAGCAGGGGGCTAGACTGATTGGGCAATAATAGGACCCCCATTGTGTCATGGGGGGCCTCCATTTCATATCATTTAGCTCTTCCTAATGAAATGTATCGTTTGATGGCCCAGCCTAGGCCACCAAAGTGGATTTTTATGCATCATCACATTCTAAATATTGATATTTACTGTAACGATCATATCATCTCCCTTTTTAGGATCCTCACGCAGCGCAGCATATCAAAGCCAAATCCAAGTCCATATTCCAGATTCCATACGTGTCTACTTATTTATTAAGTATAGATCCCCTACACACACACATAGTCATCCAAAGGTACGTTTAGTACACTTACCATTAAGACTATGACAGAAACAGCATAATAAAAATGTGTACATTGGACACAATAAGGAGAATCAGGCGCTTCGGCTTCATACTGCAAAATACACAAGCCAATCTTAGCACTAACGATGAGGTACTTACCTATAGCTACTTATTAATATTGCAGCAGTATACACTGGATCTTTACTTTTCTTTGTATACACTCCAGCTTATAGTTTTTGAAAAAGTTTCATCCGAAAATAATAACATTGCAAGAGAGCCACATAGAAGATGTACGGCACGAGAGTGAAGTGAGTCAAACTCCAACTTTATTGCCATCAGTATTCGGCCTGAGCACATGGTCTTATTAACAATAAGAACCGATTCTGCGTAAGTCGTCCATAATCACAGAGAGTCAAAAAAGCTGAAGTGATACAATAACTCAATTATGCATGCCATAATTTTTTTCACTTTAGCTAGCCGACTCGATTACTTCATCGACTTGAACGAACCATTGGCATGAGCGACAAATTCCATTTTTTCCAATTTTGCTGGTGCGGTGAAGACCAAGACAATGCTTAAATAAGAAAACGTAATTTTCTATCTACTTTTGCATCTGCAGCCCACTAATCTACGAATAGTGCCAAGCTGTGTGGCATAGTATGAATACTGATTAAGTCATATCATAGATCGTTGCCGTTGTAATAGTTTTACTCCTAGCAGGTAGGTAATTTCATGATCTGAGTACACCATATTTAAGCATAAGATTCCTGGAAAGATTCAGGGCAAAAACACGGAAACGACTGACTGGACTTGTATTGGAGTGACATGCAGTGTACGGGGGAGACAGGACTTACTAACATGTATGTGACTATAATAATATATGTAGGTACTTTGTTTATAGTCCAAGTAGAAGGAAGGAGTAAATAAATAGTAAATGTGAGCTATATATCCACAGCCCATTGTCATCGTCGTCGTCATCGGCATCGGCATCGCATCGTCCCCATCATCATATCTGCATTAGTAAGCAATAATAGGACTGTCAACTCTGTCTCACTGATCCTCAGCTCACTCCAAAAGCTCCTTCGCTCAGGACAGAGTGAGAGAGAGGAAGGAAAGATATACACAAATGTGTCTGATAAAATAGAAATAATAAATACTATCTTCTCTAAGTATACCAAATCTGCTCAGTAGGGTTCAAGCTTAAGCACATTTAAGCAGATACCTACACGCACGCTCAGCATCTTCCCACTCTCTCCCTACTGCTACCACTATCTATATAAACTGCACTATTGCAATACTTATAATAGGTTCACACTGTCTATATAGCATGTAGCATTGAGACTGCAGTTCTGCAGAATGATTAGGACACTGACATTGACAGTAGTATAGACTGTGAGTATTAAGCACTGCTATATAGACTGAGTAGCAGAAACTTTGTGGAAACTCATAGTTTGTTTTGTCTGAATTATTATGACCGATTATCGTCTATTCGTCTATTGAGTCGTTTGAGATATGAGATGGTAGGAAAAGAAGAGTAAAATATCACCAAATAGAATCTAGCTGATTGAAAAAATGACAAAACGACTTTTCTCTCTAAGCCTCCAGTCCCATTATTTATTCCCCATGTATCTCTCGCATCGTTTACGCTCACGTTCTCCTACTACAAGCTCTTATATTACTCCTGATACCGTTACCGTTACCGATGCCGAAGTCGAAGCCGAAGCCGAAGCCGAAACTGATACTCATCTCATACTCACAGTATAAATATTGAAATACTCACTACTGCGTTTTCCTTTTTTCAAATGTGAGGGATCTATTATTTGTCTGTCGGTCCCGCTATATAATTATATATACCTAACTACTATGTTGATAAAGATAAAATTACAACTTTTAAATTCAATTTTGCTATCACGTCGATTAGACAGATAAATGGGCTTCTCATAGTGTACACAATCAATGAGAATAAAATGATATTGCGGTTTAGAGGCGGCACTAAATACGAAATAGAAAAAAAAGTAATGAATTTTTTGGATTGTTGGTGATATAGTATAGCGAATACAAATATTCATAAGAGAGGTATCTTGCGATGTTCCTATATACTATATGTAGTAAGTATATAGCAAGCAGATCAAATAAGTTAACGACTAGTTTGTCGTTGTCTTTAACGCTCATGTTATTAAATTGTATGGTATTGTGTTTGTTTGGGGAAGATCCACACGTGTGCATTCATGGCCCATAGCCCATACTTTAGAAGAAGATTATGAGCTGAAGGAGAAAAAACGGAAAGGCCTTTTACTTTTGCTCGGAGTTGGGAGTTGGGACTATGCTATGGGCTGTGGTGATGGTGGTGGTGGCGGTGTATTAATGCGAACGATGAGAAGAGGAGGAGGTGATGTAGGTAATGATTTGACTCAGCCAAAGCCGGTACCGGTACCGGTCTCTGTTTCGGTTTTGGCTTTGGCTTTGGTGCCGTATTCGACGCACTGCTTAAAGAGCCACCACCAACACTGGAGCTTCTTCCACGGCTGCTTCTATTACTACTACTACTGCTGCTGATGATGATGATGTGTTGAGCGAGATGATGTGTTGATAATAGCAGTAATGATCATGAGAGAAGGCTAAATGGGACAATTTAGAGAGGAAAATGAGACGAGAAATAGCAATAGCAATACAAAGTGAATAATAAAATAAACTAGTCCGTCTTCCTTATAATATGTACCTTGTAAAAAAAACTTTTGGCATTTTACTTTTTAGCCATTTTGTATATTTCGTATTTGGTGTTTCCTTACTTCGTATCAGGATTTGTACATCTTCAGTCTCTGTAAGTCTATACTATCCCTATCAGTAGTGTGTATAGGTAGGTAGGTAGGTACGTCTCCTTATGATTTGTAGGTGACTCCATTTTTTATTCATGTTTATGTGTTGAGTTTATTTTTCCTCGTACTGTGTAAACTAAATGTAAACTGTAGAAACATTTTGACAAAATAATTATTACGATTGTGTAGTCGTCACATTCGCACAAGACAAGAGACAGTGTTATACACTTTGCACTGTATACACAACAGTACACAGTTTACTCCTTAGTTAGTGTGTACACTTTGCTGAATTCCGTGTGATTCTGATATAGCGGCCAAAGATCTTTCTTACTTTCTATATACATGGTTACATATACGGACATAGGTACCTATGCAAGGGAGGCATATACCATACCATCGAGGGAGAAAGAGACCAAGAGAGAGAGAGAGAGAAGGAGGAAACATGTAAAATATCAAAGAAACAAGAGTGGCAATTTTAATTATATTTGTTCAATGAGTTAGTTTACAAATATTTTGCATGACAGCTCAGTTCCGTCCCGCTCTGTTTCAAAGAAGAACGACATTTTAATTATAATCATAAACGCTCAAATGTTCATTTCAAGTATCACTACGACTCTCAAGAGAGGGTGACTAGAAAATAATGCAAATGGGAAGGGAAACCAAAGGGGCTTTTACCTACATAGGTGCATAGCCCTCATATACTGTGGTCTTGGTTCTTGGTTCCGTTCTCTGCTCTCTCTCCGTCCTCCGTCTGTCCCTGTTTCTTTAATACGTCGAGTGGAGAGATGACTTGGGACTTGGCAAAGTGTGACGATGTCGTCAGAGCGGTGGCATATAGTGAGAACTGTACTGTAGACAAGTGGTAGAGATGAGAGGGAGAAAGAAAATTGTCTGAATCTGATTTCGAGTCAAGTTGTATATGTGTAGAGACAATGTGAAAAATAGCAAAGTGGAAGAGAGAAGTAATTGTTCGAATCGGTCTCTTATGACAATAATGATTCTAAGGTTTCCTTTATTACTGCCAAATGACTACTTACATATACGACCCACGACACTACAAAGTCTACATACCTACGTACCTACCTATATAAAATTTAATTTGACTCTGACTTGGGCTACCTATAGACAGAGTATAGATGTAGAAGTCAAAGTAATATAATAAAAAATTCTACTATCTGTATTCTGTACGTCGCGTCGACCGCGATTCCATTTCTAAAAAGGTTGAGTCTCTCGCTCAGCACTCTGCACTGCTACATTTATTGTCAAGATACATCTGTGTATATCATAATATGTACATACACCTTCCCATGCATACATATGGGGAAGATAGGGCTCCGTTTAGCGTTTACATTATATAGGGGGAGTGCTAAATGGCTTGTTCGTAGGACTACTGGCTACTCGCACTATTATTACAGACTCCCGTGAGTGAGCTCATCACGCTGTAGGTTTTTGTCATTATGTGTCACGCTAGTTCCTACACTCTACGACTCTGTACACTTTTACAGTTTTGCAGTTCTTCAGTTCTACAGTTCTACGGTTCTACAGTTCTGCAGTTTCTCTATAAAACTACACGCTATATTGGCTATGCATATAGAGGGGACGTTTAGACTAGACCCTGTAAAAGGACAAGTAAAAAAGCAGAGGATGTATGATTATGTATAGGTGGCGGGAGAGATGTATCAAATAGTCCCAAGGGTACATAGAGTGGAGATATGTATGTGTTCAAAAAAATCTGTATTGTAAGTTCCCAGTCACCTCTTACCGTTGTCGTCGTCGTCGTTCGGGTGCCTGATAAGAATTTGCTTAAAAACCCGTTTCGGGCTCATTTCCTCTCTCGCACACCCGGGGAAAAAGTCCAATTTCCGACTTGTCACGACGTTGATATCCAATTTATAGGACTTCTCACATCCCTTCCTACCGACACTTTACAAGCACTTTGTGGAAACGCTCATCATCGGAAATCGTTTAGGACCTCTTCCCCAAATCATGATACACCAAGTTTCCAACACACGCTGACCCGCCATTCACTCAACTCCTATCTCCGCTTCTTCCTTCCCCAGTCTACCCATGTATACTATACGGGGAGCATATCCTCCTATTACGTAACCCAAAACCTTTACAGGGTATAGAGACAGGTATCTAAACTAGGAGAGTTGACTCTCAAAGCCACATAGTTATACTCTGACTGTATGAGCAGCGCTCACGCTTCGAGATTCTATTATATTCTTACCACCTCCTCCACACTATTACAACAACAACTATTACGTCCAATCTGTCTCGCTTTCTGAAACACTGCCTGTCTCCATTTTTCCCCCCACTCTCTCTCTCGCTCTTTCTCTCGATCTCTTTCGCTTCCAAATTCAGGAATCTTGAAAGGACTACATACAACACACACACAGGTTAACCGTTAACGGGAACGGGAACGGTACAGTTCATTTTTCAAAAAAAAAGTATAAAAAATTAAGGATCATATCAACAAAAGATTTGTCTTTTGAAGCTTTGAAGTCATGTTGGAAGCGTAAGCGTAACCGCCACCGAGGGCGAGACTGAGACCGAAGCGAAAAAATCAATACTATGCACCTTACCTACGTTTCTTGTAGTATATCAGTGGTTTACGTTTTCGTGTTTTATGACTACACACAGACACATATTATTATAGTGAGCCGTGTTTTATACAATGGATATAACATGCATTTGACCTACGGATATACGTAGGTACATACTTAATTTTAATGGTTAGTGTTATGATTATTACTATTAGGCAATTACATATATTATAATATGTAATTAAATCTCTATTAGCCATTAACAATAACACTTTGATATACATTAGTCAGTCGGTAGTTAGAGCATCTGTAAGTTTAGGAATAAAAATGTCATTGCTTATTGTCATTAATCAAAAATTGAGTGGAAAACCAACAAATATTTAATGGATATTTTCTCGTTACAATACGAGAGATAAAGTTAAAGAAGATGATAAAGGCTTCATCCTTTATGAGCGTACTATATTATTATTATTATTATTATTATTAT
>JAQFZE010005379.1:0-10357 GCA_034695245.1 Dicyrtomina saundersi | reverse complement strand
CTTGGGCACCCTTCCACTTATGAACTTCACCGTTGTGAAGCAATCCCGCCGCCCCCTTTTCTACCTCCTGGTGGACGCCTCCCTCGCCACCACTATAAACCCTAAAGTCCTCGAGAACGTCATATTCTCAGTGAAAAACCTTTTTACAGCCGACAACCTCAACATAAAGGATGTGATTGGGAAGGCAGCGACATTTTCAGGCGACGTCATTGTCCCCTGGAGGCTCGTCACAGAAGATTTCCCCAAATTTCGAGACGCTGCGGAACAGTTTCTCCCACAAAGCAAAACCCCCGTCCTGTTCCCCCCAGCGATTGACACTGTACTCAGCGAACTTGTATCTCGCAACCACCCCTACGGAGCCTCCGTCCTTATCTTGAAACATGGCGCGTATGACAATTCCTTTGAGAGTTCCACCACCTACGAGGCGGACATGCTCAGTCAGCTCAATATTTCCAACATTATCGTAAATGCTATTGAAATTCGGGAGTCAATCATGAGGCCTAAGCTCCACTTGCGGTCACTGACCGAGAAATCCGGAGGCGCCTACCTGGCTATTGACCCCACGAACAGTGACATCGTTGGAAATGTAATGGTTTTGGTCAAAGCAATCAACGAGCAGTTTATTCACTTTCAAAAAGATGCCACCTCCCTAGCAATGTCCGGGATGCTGTACAAGGGTTTTATTCATAGCGGAATGCAGTTCACATTGCCGTTCAACTATGCTAGATTCCGGGACCCAAGTAGAGTTTCTTCTCACGATTGAAAGCCCACTGAATTTGAATCTAGTGAGAACGTCAGACCTTTTGATTACAAACGGACCCACCAACCACACTATCAAGTTCCTGGAGCAGACTTTTGAATGGGGCGAGAACGGAAGTGGGACAAACCGGCAGGTTGTAAGATTGGGGTTGGATATTTCATCGCACAGTTTTGAGGAGCCCTGGACGTTCTACTACAACGGAACGGAAGCCTTCATGGTCGTTCAGTTCACGTACCCCGCATCCTTTGTAAAAACATCAGACCCCCTGGAGATTCTGGTGACGACGAGTGCCATGGGAACGGGGAATGAGGTCTACTTCACAAATGAGTGGGGCATCCAATCAGAACCATTTAAAGTCTACGCTACCGTTACCAGGGGAGGGAGCCCAGTGGTGGGGCTAGACTACCTTGTAGCAACCCTCAACAATTTCGAAAATCGGTTATCCTACACCGGCTTCCTCCTCTGGGATGACGGACCGAATTCAGTGGATGTTGCATCAGGGGATGGGACCTACTCGGGGGTGATAATCCCACCGCAAAATGGAACCTACCATCTGACGGTGATTGTGAGTGGGGCGCGGAAGGGAAGCGACTCACTCGTGGACTACATCCATTTGGACTCCGCTGTCCACCGCCTCATGACCGTGGACCAGAAGGAGGTGGGCTGCCCCAGCTTCTCACCCGGCTGCTCCGTCGTCGCCTTGGAACGAAGTACGATGCAGTTTGCACAGTTCCCGGAGCCCCTGGTGATGAGTGGGGTAGATGACTGGGAGGTGAGGGCGGGAAGGGTCCTCGATTTAAAGGCGGAGGCCATTGACGAATTTCAGGTGAAGTTGACGTGGACGGAGCCCTATTTGTATCAGAAGGACGGCACTGCCATTTACGGTAAGAAATAATTATTATAGGATGTTGGTTCTCTCAAATCAGAAACATTTCGATGACATAATTTATGGACGATCCCTCAATACTACACATACAGTACAATAATGTGACTGTATTTTGATTTTGATATCTGATTTCAGATCTGCAACGTCTCAACTACACGATTAAAATTGCTCCTGCGCACAAAAATCTGAGATCTCCCACGGACTTTGACGACGCAGAGGAGGCGAATCTTATTGACGGCCTTTCGTTTGACCACACAGCTGGAATCCAAAACCAAGTTACAGTGGAGGCTGACGCATCTGCAGGGGAATTTATTTTCTTTGCAATCGCCCACACTATCGATGAAACTCGAGCTGTATGACATTTATTTACATTTTTTTAGAAACAATATTTTCAAATTTAAATTTTGTGCCAATTTTAAATTCCAATTTCCTGTTTTGATTTCAGAGCTTGCCGTCGAACATAGTGGGAGTGCTACCGACTGAGAAATTTGTCTCCACCACAACTACCACCACAACCATTGCCCCACTGACCACTGTCCCACCCTGGACAGGCTCTACGGAGTCAACACCAGAAACCACCCCCTTCCCCTATACAGGCTCCACCCTCCAGACCTCCACGAGTGGAGAGGCGGGGGCAAAAAACAAACTTTGGTACAATACCACTGAGGGGATTATTGTCCTCACCATTTTCGGAGGCGGGATTGCCATGGTTTTTGTCCTCGCTGCTGCATACGTAATTTTTGTGAACCGTTCAAAAATTTGCGGTCCGTCCAAACCACCATATAGTGCGTTTTAATTTAAAAAAAAATTATCGGAATTTTTGTTTTTTTTTAAATTCTAATAATCCCGCTCAAATTAAAGTGTGCGCTTGAACGGTACTACACGTGATTAGTTGTACTAAATAATTATTAATAATTAAGGTACTAATTAAAAGCTTCTTTATTTTTTGTGATTTAAATCTTACTTAACGCTAGCTTTAAAAATATATGTGTAATGTACTTATGGATACACATTTTCAACCAGCTAATTGTATAGTTAGTAAAAAGCTATTTTTAAAAATTGGTTTACTAACAAATGCTACTGACGGCGGCACTAAACCATTAGGCTACCTCGTCTGATCAAGTAATAAAAAAATTAAAGCTAACACCTACTGCTATTTCTAACCCGGACTGGACGAAGAGACGCTTTGTACTTTGTAAGTAGAAACAAAATTACAAAGTTCCTACTAAAATTGTATGCTACTAATATTAACTACATACTAGATAGAATGTATTAACTTGTATCAATGATCAAATGATTAAACTATTGATTTTATTATTACAGAGCTCAATCTTTAAAGGACAATGGATAAGAAAGATTTATGGCAACTGCTTTGTGGTTACTACTATTTCCATCCACAAATTTTAAAACTGATGTGATAATAAAACGATTTTTGCATTCTGTACAGAAATAATTACTAATTTTCGCACATTTTATTTTTCATAATTTAATTACTATACGTGAGAATTCAACTTTAGAATAGAAAATCAAACGATAATTTTTACAAAATATTTTGTTCCGATGGGTCTTAACTGTTAATTATGTTTTTTTTGTGAGTAGTCATAAAAAAGTTCTAGTAAAATAATAAGTTTGTACGATTTTTGCAGCTCAATGTTTTTAAATCCGAATAAAAAATATGTCTTATGCACAAAAATGCAGGTAACGAGTTGGTTTTGCAAGAAAAGCACTGGTACGATTGCGTCATGTACAAATTTTTCCTATACTAGGGATGAGGGTACAAGTGATAATTACAAAAAGGTGTGATAAGAATATCATGCCTAGAGTGGTTGGCAAGAGTGACTTAAGTACTGATTTTAGAAATTTAGAAACCCAGTAACTTCACTTATCGATTTTTGGTTTTCAAAAATGTCGCAACAATGAGGGTAATGAACAAAAACATCGCAATACTCTGTATGTTGAATGCCAATAAATTGTAGGAGTATCTAAATATCACTTATTGCAATACAAAATTGTAAAATGGAAAGTTATACAACTTTATAAGTCATTAAATGAGTCACATGTTAACATAAATAGACAACGATATTTCTTTCTAATTTCAATTTTTTTTTTGGGATTCTCCTGATTTTTTTGCAATCCAAAATCCAAAAATTCCAGAATTTTTGGATGTTTCCGATTCGTTTTTTTCATTTCCAACCCTATAACTGACCCTTACAAAGAAATTTTAGTGTCACGTTAACATAGTACGTATACTTTCACGAATAAAGTGCTTCAACAAACACTCGTGAAAACATTTCTACGAATGGTTAATTTCTAAAACATGTATATCTGCCTTCTATCTATAGTTTAAGCGGTCTCGGCTTGCAAACGCACACTATCATCTCTATGGTGCCGCTGTCCTTGCCCACAACTGTAAATCACAACTTGAAATTGCTATATACCTATTACAAACTGAAACCAAGAAACAACAACAACAAAAAATATACACAATAGAAAATCTCTGTGTTTTCTCAATAAATTTCATTCCACTCTTTACAACTTGACAATAATTGACAATACCCTCACAAAAATATAGCTTAGGATCCGATCGGATAATGCTCCACAGGATTAAATGCAAGTTGTCCCGTAGAATCCTATCGCATCCTAGAGTGATACTGACGATAGGAGACGCATACAGTTTTTCCGATAGGACAGACTATAGGATGGAATTTCCATTTTTTTCAAAAATACTACATATGACCTAAATTCACTAGTAAATGAGTTTAATAAATTTTAAGTAACATTAAAATCATTAAAATAATTATCAATATCTAATTGTATTTTTTTCTGGCAATTTTTTCAAAAAATGTATGGGAAGATATAAGGCCTACTTCAATTGAATACTATTTATATATAGTATATTTTGTGTATAATCCAAAAATCATACACTCGACTTAGTCACATAATTAGTATATTTAAAAAAATGATAATTAGTGTAAATGTAAACTTCACTAGATGCCTATAAGTCTCATTTACTTTCCAATCTCTACAACTAATACATAGTAGCGATGGGGTTAGGAGTGCAGAGTATAGGTACTAAGTCCAGGGTTCGATACTCAGATACGGCAGAATATTTGTTTCTGATATTCTGCATACAGTAGGAATTTCTATGAATTCTCCTATCGGAGAAGGGTTGTCGGAAATGTCTGCAATTCCGATACCTTGCTCCGATCGGTAAAACTATAGGATGCTATCGGACAGTTCTGTGTGGGTACTTGTATGTGAGCAATTGGTTTTGCATAATCAGTAAATAATACATATTACTTTATTTACATTTTTTAATTTATATGTATGCATAAACATTGCAGATAATGTCAAACGGACGTTTCCTGCTGTTTTTGTTAGTTGATGAGGCAATTAGCAGATTAGAATTTGCCTACAAACGTTCACCTTTCACGGTCCGCACTCACAATCAGACTTGTATCAAGTGGTTCTAGTTTGAAGGAGAGTCTGATAAAATTAAGGTGTTTCACTTATGCCGCCTACTGCACAGTGAAAGGACTCGGCGATCAATCAGCTGTCAATGCGGAAGATAAAATAATGAAACGCTCTGAAATAAATCTACTTGCTTGATATTTGTAATCTGCAATTTATCTCAGCTAGTTTTTCAATTAGTTTTTGATAGGTAAATATTTCGTATTTTTTATTTAAAAAAAATTAATTTAGTTGACACCATTTATAAACCATCCCCAAGTATGTGCCTATGGTAGAAATTTAATTGACTTTTAGCAAATATTAAACTAAAATCTTTGTTCCTGATAATGCAGTAATTTTGTCATTGGGTTGACATCATTTATGGATGATCCTTAAGAATGTACATATAGTCGGTATGTAATCGCGGCTAACATCAGGCGGCAACACGAACCTCTACTTTGTTCTTTAGTTTTTAATGTGATTATGTATGTAATTTCGTTCTATTTTTACCACTAAGCGTGTTTAATTTTTTAAACTTGTCAATAAGAAATTTGAATTTTAAATTTTGTAAAGAACGCACATATGTAAAATATAATTATATGTTAAACGTAATCATAAACCTTAATCTGTGGAGTTAACTATATAGGCATGGATCCGTGTGGTCGCTGGTTTGGCATAGGGAAGTTGCCCACCCCAAAATTAATTTGTAAGCATAAGCTAACAATGGGTTAGTTAAACCAAGATGAACTACTGAAAATAACGAAAAATACTACACTAAAAATAATAAAGCATAGCATGTTCTTAAAATCCTGTACATACAACATTTTCTTTTTTCAAAAATATGCAAACAGAACATATTGCACATTTCTTAAAGTATGTACCTGTTAAACGCGTTATAACTCCCGGGTCTCTTTTAACTCCCGGAACTGAGGCTAAGTTTGACGTAACTTTCCGCGGGAGTTATCACAAGCTCTACAGTAAATACAATATTTTGCACATTCTAAAGATACTGGAATGGAACAATTTTATTTTTATTTTTAAAACTCTTTAATAAAAATTTACATATCAATCTCAACTGTTTTTTTTGACATAGCTTATTTTGATTTGAGCTTAAATTGGATTTGGACCATTTTAATTCTTCATTTACAATATGAATTTCCCACCCCCAAAAATAATTTTAGATCTACGCCTAGTGAAAACCAAGATTCTACTAGGCACTTGATTGATCTTTTAACTCTGCAGATTTGTTATGTGAGCTGCTGTATATTCATCATCGCGAAGTTTGGCATTCAGCTTTTCATCTACTCATCTGTCTGATTACATATAACCAGATTATACAATTAACTATATAGCTCATTTAACTGTAGTGTGTACTTTGCAGTTGTTCGATTATTATTCTAGTTCAAATACAATCGTACTTGGCAGCTGCGCTGATTTGCCGGCACAGGCTTGATTAGCAATTCCTAATTTAATTGACTCATGAGATGACAATGAATTTTTATTCTTCGAACACTGAAGAATAATTTAATGACACAATCAGCTGATTGTTAGTGAATATTGAGTGACAAAAGAGAGCAAATAATCAAATGAATCAATAGCTATTGCAACATCAGTAATTATAGAATCCAGCGCTCGTCCACCCATCAAATGTATAAATTAATTAATATTTATGTACAGTATGCTCCAAAAAAAAAAAGATTAATATGTTATATAAAGAGAACTTCCCTATAAGCAGAAATTCTACGGCCAAGTATTTATTTGTAGGCCAAAATTCGATTCTAAGAATAAATCTGATTGACCTTTAGGTGCCGCGTCGTTCTCACGTAAATAAACAAAATTGGGCTTTTTTACCATTGTGCTACATGCAAAATCTCAGATGCCACGACATGCTTCACATAACCATTATGTACATGCGCGAATGCGTAACATTTTTTGTAAAAATATTTCAACCTCAAACAAAATAAATTACTCACACAACTTTGTCAAACACCCTCTACAGGTCACACTGGCAAGGGAACCTACCTTACTTGAAACTACGGAATGAATCGAAACTACCCGGAACGTATACTACTTATATGAGTGACCTCTGCTCGTATAGTCGTTCGACTGCAAAATTTGTTGTTTGGCCGCAATCGCGCGCGCAATTTCAAAAATATCGATTTTTTTTAACTTCACCGCGCTCTAGCTCCCACAATTTCTGTCCAATTTTCATTAAATTTTAAATACGACATCTTTATATGCTTTTCTAAAAAATAATTTCAGGATTTTTCAAAATTCGAAATTTTTAGTTTTTTTCAAAAAAATTAATTAAACCAGTGTTTCAAAAACACCCAACTTTTCAAATTTTTTGAAAAAAATTAAAAATTTCGAATTTTAAAAAATCCTGAATTTACTTTTTAGAAAAGCATATAAAGATGTCGTATTTCAAATTTTATGAAAATTGGACAAAAATTGTGGGAGCTAGAGCGCGGTGAAGTTAAAAAAAATCGATATTTTTGAAATTACGCGCGCGATTGCGGCCAAACAACGGATTTTGCAGTCGAACGACTATACGAGCAGAGGTCACTCATATAGGTAGTATACGTTCCGGGTAGTTTCGATTCATTCCGTAGTTTCAAGTAAGGTAGGTTCCCTTGTGGGTCATGAAACGTCCTGAATTAAACATTAATCAAACTAACACAAAAATCAAGTCTACCACACAATGTTAATGTTTCAGTTAAAGCGTTTTATGGCTCAGTACGACCTTGGTGTTTTGATTACTACACTGTTCTTGTAGGTCGCCTTATTGAGCTGACTCTAACTTATTAAGACACACTGTATTTACAAAGTATTTGTAATTACCTTTCACTTCACACTCGTGATGAGCAGATGTCTCCTTTTTTTACACAAGGCAGTGATAAGTTAGAAAACTGTCACTCAAATCTAATAATGTCAAGTACACAGCGTGTTCTAATTAACTGTCGGTAATAAACACTTACAACTCAAATTCTGATATAAATCAAATGCGTGGCATAATTAAATTGTTCAATTAAACCCCGCTATCTACGCACTGTTGTGTGATTGAATATAAAGGGTTGCCTAGTCAAAAAAGCCTTGAGTAAAGATTTAAAAGTTGATTAAATTAAATTAAAAATTTAAATAACAGCTCTGATTCAACTAAGTACGTACCACACGTATTAGGCCAAAGTCAAAAATGAAAAATTTACTAGCAGACAGTGGCACTCTTGCTGTTCTACTTGCCATTTTTGTGTGTAACATAAAAGGTAAAGTACATTTGTATATTTAAAATAAATAGCTGTGCAGACCAGACTTGTGGACAGTCACAGTAGTATTAGTAGTATTTAAATTTGCTTATGCATTTATTATTGAATGTAATTTGTGTTTGAATCTACTTTTTTAGGTAATGCATACAGAGCAGTTAACCCTTGGCTCCCTAAAGAGGCAACCACAGAAGCCTTGGGTGCATGCGCAACAGGAAATTATTCAGAATGCATTTTGTTAGGTAAATGTGCAAATAATTTAATGGTTAAAATATTAAAATGTATAGACGCTAATTGGTTAACATGAAATTTTTGAACAGCCTTTTATTCAGTAATTAACACATTGTTTTTATTTCGTTTTGTAGAAGAGTGCGGTGGTCTCATTTCTCTTCCAGACTTTGTCATAAGCGCCTCTCCTTTCCATGTGGAGTACAAGCCTAGAGATGAGTCTCAAAATAGGGATCACTGTATGTGGACCTTTGACAATTCCCCAGATGAGTCTCTATACATAATAAAGGTGAGGATTACGCTGCTCTCAGATGACATTGTAAGCTCAGGTGGAGCCCTGTCTGTCGTTAATTGGCAGCTTAACAGAGACGACTTCTACGTTCCATCAAATGTGGAGTTGAGGTGAGCTCCTTTTACTTGCGCACGAAGAATATTAAGTGCTTCATATTTTATAGACTACAATTGCGTCTGTTCACATGTTTAAGCTCTTCAAATTTTGACACCGTGGTTTGTTTTTAATAAAAACCGCTTTCTTTGACTGATTTAGTAGTTTTAAAAAACAATTGTGTTCAATTGCGGTACAGGTTCAAGAACGATACGTACGTGTCACCATTTCAATACGAGAGGAAGCTTTTTCTGGCGTACAGCTCAAATAACGCCCAGAATTCCGGATTTCTTGTTTACGTTGATCTTACTCCAACGTCTAGATTCCATACCGGAAGTAACTATGCTTACAACTCTAAATCAGGGCTGGAATCTTTTGGACCGTTTTCAAGCAGAGGCGTCAATGTACCAACTCCGCACAATGTTGCGATTGTAATCAATCCGCAGGAAGGAAATACCACATTTACTCTAGAGCATTTAAATATTACCTCACATGGCATATGTGTATCGAA
This sequence comes from Dicyrtomina saundersi, assembly GCA_034695245.1. Lineage (NCBI taxonomy): Eukaryota > Metazoa > Arthropoda > Collembola > Symphypleona > Dicyrtomidae > Dicyrtomina > Dicyrtomina saundersi. Next base: position 877 of record JAQFZE010005379.1, on the reverse strand, counting down.
TGATACATTGGACATAACTGAAATTTCGCCCAAAAACGGACCAACTTTGCTTGCAAGGTTACCATCAGTACACATATAAATAATTAATAACATATTTCATTGCTAAATAAAAATGTGTGCCAGCTACTTAGCATAATTATAATTTGTAACAAAAACAAGTCTAATAATTTGTATATTTTTTACTAATTTTGCAGGTTATGCAGACCTAACGCATCCTTTTCCTACACTTCCCAATATCCAATTTTAGCCACATTTATACAATATAACTTCGCAGATACAACGTTTCAAATTTCTTGGCAATGATTGTCAACTATTCACCTGATCCTCTTAAAAAATGCTCACCGCTTTGATTAAAATTATATTATAAATAAAGATTAGAGCTATAAAAATTATAAATATAAATCCTTGTTAATCAGTATTTTACAATTAAAAGTTTTCGTTGTAATTTCACTTTAATAAGCTAAGCTTAATAAATTAGGTTTAAAAAATAATTTGTTTAGTTTGAAAAAGGTGAAAAAAGGTATTTCAGTTCCAGGAATAGCATTCATTAAAGTAAACGTTAGTGCTTATAAAGCCTAAATTCCAAATTTCCATTTTTAATTAATTCAGCAATAATAAAATTCTGTTTTAAAAGATACATAACAACTTTATTGTCCTTTAAGCATTTTGTAGTAGCGTGTAGTATTTTTAGAAGATAGTACTTATTAAAATTAGTCTTTGCGTCTCTGCTCTTATTTACAAGTCCCTACCAAATACTGCTGCTTATAAACTAAAACAAAATCTTAAGAAAGCAGTTTCAAAAATTTTTAGGATGACCCATAATTTATTCTGATGTAATCCAAGTTATCGTTTATTTAGGACATACTCCCTCCTCCTG
>JAQFZE010005378.1:0-10358 GCA_034695245.1 Dicyrtomina saundersi | reverse complement strand
ATAAATGATTTATATTTATTTTAATGAGTACGACAGCGCTGTGACAAAGAAAATAAACATTGGGAAATTGGAAGTACTGCAGTATTTGACGCATTATAAAATTATTATGCTTGTTATAGCTATAGTTTTTTCAATCGTAGCTAGATATATTACCATTATTATGGTATCGTGACCAATGTGACGAAGACCAGAGTTCAAACCGTTATTAATCCTCATACTACACATGCTAGTATCAAGACTTTAATCGTGAGGCAAATGTGAGAGATGACCAAGATGAGAGGTGAAATTGGTGAAACGTTTCAAATCTGTTTGAGCTGAAGTGTATATTTAACATCCTTAAGTGGTAATAAAACTCGTATGTAACGTGACAAGCCTTGAAACAAAGATAAACATAGGTTTAAATAAAATTACATAGGTATATACACCCACATGAATGTTTTACTATATTATCGTCTGTGAAGAACCAAAATTACCCATATCCAATTTAAGTTACAATCAAAATGAACTATGTCATAAAAACAAAATGAGAAACATTCGTAAAATGTTCTATTTACAAGTTTTTGAAAAGTGTAAAATGTTCTATTTACATGTTTTTGAAAAGGTGAAAATGTTCTATTTACATGGTTTTGAAAAGTGTAAAATGTTCTATTTACATGTTTTTGAAAAGTGTAAAATATTCTATTTAAATGTTTTTAAGGCATGTTTCAATATTTTTGTAGATAGTGGGTATTGTTTTTAGCTAAAGTTGGATATGGGTCATTTTGGTTCTTCACAGACGATATACGAGAAATTTCTAAAGCCATAATATGCAGCTGTCAATGGGTGAAATAAGGCCAACCTTCGTCACCTTCTTTTTGAAGTGTTTAATATTGCCAATAATTACAACTGGTGACATGCGACAGTGAGTTTCTTAGATGTAATTATTACTGTAAAAAGAAATCCCATTTTCCTCTCCACTGTTTATTCTCAACTCTTATCCGATTTAAATAAATACAACAGAATTAACATTATCATTCGTGTCCATATCTATATACATCTTCTATAATACAAACAGTACATATAAGGCAAGTTTTGCGCATTTAAAAATTGTAAAACCGAGTAAATAAATAAATCCCTTAAAACGATTTCTGCTCTAACCAATTTTTAACAGTAACATGTTAAACATTTTTCATATTATGTGGAAATCATGCAATCAGCAGGATGTTCGCGCCACGATATTTTTCTTTGCTGACCGACATACAAATAAATGCGATATTTGAATTTTTTATAATTTAAAATGTAAGTACATTGATAATGCGATTAATTCAAAATTTACTACCTTACGTGAATAATCCTACCATTTGATGATTTACAATTGATTTAATGTAATATTTATATTAATAAATTACGGTAGCCTTTACGGCATTAGTTTAATTTCGTCTCTGAAAATTCGTACACATTTTAACGCAAGAAAAACTAAACGTGACTTGGTTCGTAGATCGTAGTGATTTTCGTAAACTTGCGATTAGTTTAACAGAAATGAATTACGAATAAATTACTTTATTGTCACCTCAGCAAATGAACGTGCGATGTTTCTTTAAGGAAGGACAATTCATACCTAATGTAGGGCGTTATAATGAAAATTGTGAGTTGAAACAATTCTGTTCAATAAGAATACAAGTATACACATCTACCTACCATATCTGTAGATATGAACATGAATAATTATGAATAAATAAAGTTACTTAGATAAGCGTAAAAAACAGTAAGCCTGAAGTTAGCTATGTTCCCAATTACTCAATACGCAGTAGATAAGATTTCTTCACTCGCCAACTTCGACAACAGATGAAAATCAACATCCAAAAATCGTCGCCAAAAGGCCCGATTACGGCACCAATCCTGTGTTGGAAAGCAAGGGCTTCCTATCCCCTGAAATAATTTAGCAACTGCTCGTCCTGTAAATTTTGTATCCTGATAGTTTTGAATAAGAATTCTGGTTTCACGCCGGATATCCTCTTCCCGGTCCACACCAGATTGCGGCTGAAACACGTTATATGATAGAATTAACGCTAATTATGTGACAGCCAAGAAAAAAATAAGGAAGCAAATCATTTTAATTCATGACTATACTTACGGGTCTCCATCCTACTGGCACTGCATTTTCTTGCTGAAAGTACTCATAAATAAATTTCTTCAGAGTTGTACTAAATTCTTCATTGAATGTGTCCGCTGCATCAGTCACTTTTGGACAGGATACGCTGCACAAAGAGTAGAAAAGGCGTCAAATACATTAGCAAACTCAATATTTAGGAAGCACATTCAACATACTCACTTCCCGGTTTCAAATACCTATAAAGTGACTGGTAAACTTTGTGTAGCTGATAAAGCTGTCTTCTTTCTTGGGTTGAATTAAATTCACATAGCGAGCTGAACACAACATCATATTCCTTATCAGTTAAGTCACCAGGAGCTCTACACCGAAATGCCAACTCTCCGAATTCAACCATAATCCCGGATTTTCTAAACTTAGTCGGTTTCCCTACAAATTAAATCCATTGCATTTGTTTAGTCATACGCAGCAGCCTCCATTATAATACACTTGCATAATACAACTAATGCCATTTAAAAAAATCAAACCTACATTAGCCAGCTTTCATGATGTATTTATGTACATAGTTCAATGTTCGCACCCACCTTGTTTATTATACTCGCTTCCAATCCACTCCAAGCTTTTCAATTCTCTTCGAACTACAGCACTGTTCCAACCAACCGTAGCAGCAGCTTCAATTACATTGAACTCAAGATAGACATCTGTATCTCTAAATGTTTTTTTCTCTTTCTCTAGAGCAACGGCAACCGCAAGTGGTGGACACTATGCATAGGTAATCAAAAACCGAAAATCATCAAAATCCTGTCTTTTTTATGCAATTGTAAGGACTGAAATTGAATGAATTCTAAATGCTTACTTTGAGTGCACATGCTTTTAGGAGCTTAGCTCCGCCATAAGAATGTATTTTACAAATTTCGTATGTTTTAGGAAGAATTTCCATCCACCTCCGACTTTTGTCATTTTGCAAATAACAGAGTAACGTGTCAATATTCTCTTCTGGAATATCTAAATCCTGCACGGTATCATTCATGCTGAATGAAACCTCATGCCCCGGGCATCTTCCTTTTAATCCGATTGAATTCGTCCTACTTTCATTGGTTCCGTTCGTTGAATTTTCAACCCGTTTGCATTTACAAGGTTTAAATAGCCTCCTAATTAGCTTGCGTATGGTTACTCGATCAATGGAATTGGCAAACACATGTCGCTTTAGTTCAGACAAATCCCTTCCCTGGTTGAAAATAAATACATATTGTCAAAAGCATCCGCTTGAACGCAATTTTTAAATTAAGTCCTAGACGCAACAACAATGCCAATATCACAGAATATAACATTATTTCTACCTTTATATTGTCCAAAAACAAATGACAATTGGCTTCTAATCCATCCCGGCCTGCTCTTCCGATTTCTTGAACATAAGATTCAAATGTCTGGGGCATGTTGTAATGAATTACAGCTCGAATATCCGATTTGTCAATTCCCATTCCAAAGGCAATCGTAGCCACTACGATTCGGATTTTTCCTTAGAAGAATAAACATAATATTGATATTTCGCACATTCTATCATGGAATTACAAGCCGTGTTCATGGGAATATGTATTTATTATATATTATGGACACCTTGCATAAACTGCTTCTGAATGGTATTACGCCGAAAACCCGAAAGCCCAGCATGGTACGCTTCGCAGTTTGTTGACACGCGTGACCTGTACTTGGTGGTGCCAATGGAGTTGAATTTTGGATCCTAAAAATAATAAACAATGCTTTGATTTAAAAATCAATGAAACGTTTTTAGTTAAGAAACGACGCGAAATTATGAGCATATGATCTCTTTACCTTGATGTGGGTGCGAATCAATTCTGCTATCCGGTTACACTCCTCCCGCCTGGTGCAGTAAATAATGATGGACTCCGCATGTAAGAATCTGTCCCCCATCAACAGCTGAATCAGAGCAACATCTCGTTCATCATCCCTGGACACGCTAAGGTTCAAATTATTTGGGATGAGCTCTCCTCGAATTACAGATGACGTATGGATTTGAAGTTGGTCACAAATACTAGCACAAGTTTGGATCGTGGCAGTGGCTGTTAGGCCCAAGATTGTTTTCACATTCAACTTCTCACGTAAAAGCTATACAAATTTATACACAATACATTAAAATCGTACAATGGTAATGGTTGTAGTTGCGCACTGTAATGAATTATTATTAAATGTATATTATTATTACTAGGTAGGGTTTTTATTTCCTAGGCCAAATGTACTTATTAGCACGTACAGATGCATGACACAAATAATATCGTCTGTGAAGAACCAAAATGACCCATATCCAATTTAAGCTAGAATCAAAATGAGCTATATGTCATATAAAAAATCGCGAAACATGCGTAAAATGTTAATTAAGAGTTTTTAAAAAGTGCAAAATGTTTTATTTGCATGTTTTTGAAACGACCAAAATATTCTTTATACATGTTTTTTGAAAAGTGCAAAATGTTCTATTTAAATGCTTTCAAGACATATTTTACTCTATTTTTGTAGATAGTGGATGTTGTATTTAGCTAAAAATGGATACGGGTCATTTTGGTGCTTCATAGACAATATTTACTGTCCCCATCCAAGATATATTTTATGTATAAATATTATATAACATAATAGGATATATTACTTTGCAAACTTGGAGATACGAAGGTCTAAAATTATGAGACCACTCTGACACACAGTGAACTTCATCAATGCACGCAAAAGCTATAGGAGGCAATTGGCCCACATCCTTAAATAAGCCGAATAATCCACCACAAATAGCTTCAGCAGAGACCAAAAGAATATTGACTGTTCGTTTCTTGATGCTCTCAATTACAATCGCCTTCTTCTTCTCAGTCATATTATAATGTATAAAGGCTGCGTTTAAAAACCTTGGCATTCCATCTACCTATTCACAAAATAAAGAGAGAAGAACATACTACATAAATTATGAATTTAAGAATTCTTCTCAAATACCAAATGTTTTCCAAACCAAATACGAAGAATGTTTTTGAATTTGAATATAAGTAGGAATGTAAAAAGTCTAGCTCTTACCTGATCTTCCATTAAAGATATAAGCGGTGATATACAGATTGTCAACGCACCAGGATACTTTTTAGCGTACATGTATGCTGGGAGTTGATAACATAAGCTTTTCCCTGAACCAGTGGACAACATTAGTAGAGTTGATTCTCCTTTAAGAACACGAGTAATAGCTTCCTTTTGTCCTGAACGGAAATCGTCGTAACCAAAATGTTTCAATCCTTTTTTCATATCCTCTTCTAAGAGACCTAAATAAGACATAATAATACATCGTCATGAACTACCTATACCATTTAATTAATTAGCGTAACGTAGCAATCAAATTGACCAACTGTAAGAAGAAAACTAACCTTCGGCATCCATGCCGCCGCCGTCGTCGTTACAATAAGGATCCAACCTTTTAACATACGGGTTGACAACCGTGAATGAACTGGAAGGGGCGACATTAGTAGAGGGAAAACTACATGGAACTTCCAAAGGTGAATCTTTTGGTTCTGTGTCTTCAGTATTCAATGCATCGTCGCCGTCCACGTTTTGACTTTCGAACACTTCAGTCCGATTGAGCTGACTCTCGGCTGCTGCTTTGCTCCAAACCATTTTTGAAGCCTCTTCCAATGTAGGCCAAGGGCTGTCATCAATAAGTTCATCTTTCGGAACAAGGTCCTTTTCTACCTCGACTGTTTTGATATAAAATAATCCTTAAGCTACTCTACAGCAACTGTATGTCACCAATTTCAATTCAAAGATAATTGACACTCAAACATTTCATACAAAATTTATTTACTTACCTTTGGAGCAGAATCTTGCAAAGTGGCCCAAGTCCCCACATTTATTACATGTCAATGATTTTAATTTACATTCTCTGCCAGCTAATGATTTCTTCTTTTTCCAGTCTGCTCGTTTTACCTTCGCACCAGTAATAGTCTTTTTTCCCCGAACGAAGACCTTTCTTGTTATGTCAATGGCAACATAATTATCGTTTAAGCCTTTTGTACGTTTCCTACAAAGTTTATAAAAAATTGCATTCGTAACTTCTAAAGTTGTTACAAATAAATTGTATACAAAAATTACTCAATTGTTGTCTTACGGCCTATTTCGTGGACCTCCGCGAGCCTTCCCTCCCTTAGAACTTTCACCTTTTCCCACAATGTCAAATGCATCGATGACTGGTGTTGCACCTGGGCGATCTGGATCAAAATGATCTGGTGGTCCTGCTGCTGTTGAAAGAGGTGCTTTATTGACCTTCTGTACTCGTGCACTTGATCGCCTTTTTGGAGCAATTCTTTCATTCTTCTTTGCCCCAACCTGGCGATTCGCTTTCGAGGCTACAGATTTTCTAGTTTTTGGACTGGGCTCATAGGCTTCTTCCTCTGAGGACTCATTGTTATCGAGTGGCTCTTGAGTAATGTCATAATCGCTATCAAAATCCATGGCGACATCCGTTTTTGACTCTCTCGTCACCTTTTTAACAGATGACCTAAGCTTTGAAGGAATTTCTAACAAAGTAAGAGTGGGTTTAGAAGCATGCGAAGTTACACTTACTGAAGATGCACCTTTCTTACTTGGCACATCCGATCCTGCTTCATCAGGGATTACAGGCCGGAAAGACCTTAGACTATGATTGTGCCTAGTATTAGTTTTACGATCACTCTTAAAAAATTTCTTTTTTGGTGGCAATTTTTCAGGGCTTGGAGAAAAGGCGTAAGAAAACTTTCGTTTGACGGGTGAGCTTGGTTCTTTTTTCTTAATCTGATTCTCCTTATTATTTTTATCATTAGTGGGGCTGGTAGAGTTTAAAGTTTGACTCGGAAATGAAGAACTAGATGAAGGTCCCATCATTGCTATCGATGGGAAATATGGCTCGGATTCTGCTGACACTGAACTAACTTCATTGCTTGGAGTCATTTCAATATTTTTAAAGGGTTCCGCTAACTCTGCATGCACATCACTTGCGTTTATTGAAGTTAAAACAAAAGATGAAATGGGGTATAAACTGGAACTCATACTACTACTTGATTCATTACGAAAATCTCCTGGCACGGAACTGATACAGCTTTGGACTTCTTCGTCAATGTCATCATCTATCCTCCCGCTATCTCTGGTTGGTGTTGATATAGAATTAGAATACAATCCAATATTGCCATTACAGACGGAACTCGAACCACTTGAACTATTTTCACTCTGATAAGTCAAATCTAAGCAGGTTTTCGAGTTGGGAAGGATCATAGTTCTGCTGTTGTTGAACTCGGACCCAGGGGGAGAAGGAGAATCTTTGTATCCCTCAAGGAAGTTTGAGTAAAGTTGACTGGGAACAAGTATTCTGTCTTCTTCTTCCGCATCAAAATTAAGGGTGTTACAAAAGGACTCCATGGATTCCTGTTCCTCACTTGTATAACACGCACTTTCACCTTCAGTCAAAACTGAACTGTCTGGGGCCGATGACGAAGAAAGGTTACAGCCATTAGAATTACTGACTCCTTCCGATGCATTGGTATCATCTAGCGTTAAATTATTTGTTCGACCACCTTCTGTTTTATCTTGAGCTTCGGGTAACTTGCTACATTTGGTCGATAAACGAAGTAGCTTGTGCTTCATAGACAATTTTCCTGATAAATTAGCCAGGTAAGCAGAGTTCTTGCAATTCCCTGCAACAGCGGGTACGACATTCGTCAAGGCGTTGTCTTCATTTTCCTTCCGCTTTTGGCTTGATGTTGGAGCACAACTTAAACCTTTGAAGATCTTTTGTGGGGTGGTTGAAGAACCTTGGCCGTTACGTTTCTTTTGCTTTCTCTCAGTTTCCTCCTTGAATTTAATGAGCTGCTTTCTATACTTAAAATACCTTGAGTAAGCATCTCGAACAGTCTTAGGAGCCAATTTTAAGTCATCCTGTAATATTAAACACAATGAGCAATTCATAATTGAGGTTGTAAGAATGAGTTATACATCACACGTCATGTCATGCAATATTTACTGTTTACTATTTAATTTTCAATTCTAGGGAACTCAAAATTTCCTTTTACCTTTCCTGGTTGACAACCTTGTGTTTTGAAGACAGTTGCCTCCCATTGATGCACAATGTTTTTATTTGTGGAATATTTTCTTTCAAGATGCTTTTCCTTTTCTACTCTTTCCCTCATATCCATCTCTCTTGAATAGAAAATAAAAAAGTCTGATCCAGGAAAAAGCAACTATATAAACTAGTTAAGATTTTAGATAACTAAAACTGAAGGACCAGTAAATACAAATGATGTATCCTTAATATTTACGATGACGACGGCACATGGAGATGGCAAAGGCAAAGTAATACAACTGTGAAATAAAAATAATTTCGAGAGGGGAATTTTGTGAGCACTGACTACCAAATCTGATGGACAAAAGGAAAAGCAACAAAGGGCCAGCAGGGTCCAAGAGAAGGTGCTTCACTGGCAATAGCAATGCGATGGCAACACAGAAAGTTCACAATTCTGTACTTTCTCTCTAAAGTAAAATACGTATGTCAGGCCTGGTAAAGGCTGCCCTTCTGTTCCGCTCCACAGGGATTATATTTTAACTCACTGCACTATTATTCCCGGGGCTGTCTGCAAGGAACGTCATCAAAGTATAATTCCTTTGTGGTCACTAAAACTGAGTCTATCATCACTGTCTTCTCTAACGTTATTTACGAACCGTCCCCTAGCCGTATTGTTTTAATGGACTCACTGATAAAATACTAGAATTCAGCTGACACGGGTGAAAGAATGGAAGATTTGAAAATATTTCCCTCCACCAAGAATTTTCCCGCTTTATTTTTTCGATGGTTGTAAGAATTAGGCCGACACGACCAAATTAAAATTGAATGGAAGAAAAATATTGGAAAACACAATGAAGGATGAACAACGACAGATGGACACCCATGCACTATGCACCCATGCACATTAAATTTTGGGAATTCATTAATTTTTTCGTTGATTCTTTTATTAAGCTTTAATATTAATTTAAACTTTTTAATTTATACAGTTTCATTCTTGATAATTCTGTGAATGACGGCGGGTGCTTAAGTAGTTCATGTCCTTTCCATTAATTGCATTCAAACTGAACATTGCTTTACTTTGGTTGGTTCATTTCTTGACTCACAATTAAGATTAATTTATTAAATATACAATTAATTAATTTGACTACCTCACGTGGGAAGTTGCAAAAGTGTAGTTCAGTGTTAGTGTAAGTATTTTTGTTTTTATATATTGAAAGGATTTTACAAGGATATTAGATAGTTTCATATACTAAAGCTGATTAAAGAAAGTACAGCGATTTCCTTTTAACAAACTCGGCACTCGGCGGTTAAGCCATAAGTGCTGGCTGCTGGAACTGGAACTGCAGACTGGAGCATTATGATAATATTATGGTTCATGATGCTTTATTTAGTTTAAAGTTTTTCAGTACAGTCAACAGTTTAAAACCGAAAGATATGTGTGCTTTAGTATGCGATACGCAATACGCTCCATAATAAGATAACTAATTTAAAAGTATTAGACATACTTAAGGAGGTATTTTAATCAAGTAGCTTTTACGCTTATCTTTAAACACAGAATTAATCAACATGTACTGATAATATAATTGTCTTCTAATATTCTCGTTGCTCCATACTTTCATGACTGGACAGCAGTTCAATTTAATATTTCTGAATTAAGTGGTATTCCTTTGTTCCTGCGCATGTATGATTTAAATTAGAAAAAGAAAAAAAATAAAAACCCAGCACAATCCCATAGTATAATTCTACATAGTTAAAATATGAAAATATAGGAGTGGTTACTAATATATATAAATATATTGACCTCATTCTGTCCAAATTATTTAAGTAAATGTAATGATTGTTGATGGAGTTCAAAACTGTTTGTGACTCTATTGTTGATTGTTTATGGATATCAGAATATCAGATATATCGTTTGTGAGAAATCCAAATGACCCACATCCAATTTAAGCTAGAATTAAAACGAACTGTAAGTCCATACAACACTAAATGAGATAAATAGGCAAAACGTTAAATAAGTACGAGTTTTTGAAAAGTGCAAAATGTTCTGTTTACATGTTTTTGAAAAGTGCAAATTGTTCTATTTACACTTTTTTGAAAAAAGTGCAAAATGTTCTATTTACACGTTTTTGAAAAGTCCAAAATGTTGTATTTACACGTTTTTGAAAAGTGCAAATTGTTCTATTTACACTTTTTTGAAAAAAG